>JAQIVZ010000224.1:0-89019 GCA_034700945.1 Arrhopalites spinosus | reverse complement strand
AACATACTAAAATATCTTGGTGATCGGTTTACAAGGAACCGAGATAAAAAATCATAATCATTACTTTTTGATCTCCCTACGTACATATCTTGTTATAAACAAGAGAGAGAGGAGGAAAAGTCTCAAAGACTTTGAGAAGAGAGAAAGGAAGGAAGGAAGAATGTTGGGATCACATTCTATTGTATTCCATGAGTTGACTTTATATTATAGCCCCATTGTTTTGTCTCTAGTGATGAATAACGCCAGGATTTTCGGTTTCGGTCCTTCTTTCATCTTTCAAATTTAATGTGAGAGAAAGGAGGTGGTATGAAAATGTAGAGAGAGAGAGAGACAGCTTCTGAATTTCTTAGTGTGTTTACTCTGATAGTGTGTAAAAGTTAGTACAAGATTATCAATAGCATTCAGTTATTTGCTATGGTTGTGGATATATTGGCAAACTAATCTTGATTCTCTACAAGAGTACAGCTTACGATTAGACTCTCTCTCTCTAATCCAATGCATTCAGTTTGGATTTCTCTCTCTCTCTCTCTCTTGTACTGGCTCTTCTATTAGGTAGTTAAAGTCAATACGAGATTTATTCTGCTAGTAAATCCAATGTGCCTTTTTTCCATTTTGTGTTGTACGTACTCGTTCGTATATGTGAACAAGGCGGCTTGGAAAAAAAAGAGCTTTTTGCGTTTTATTTGCTCTTGTCCTTCTCCTCGTTCTACTTTGAGTACAAGTACTCTCTGTCTGTAGTAGTGAAGATGTGGAGACTACCTTATATAAAAAAAAGACAGTTGGTTTTATATATAACCCATTTTTATTAGTCTAGATCTCATTCCATGCCTAGATCTCTTCTACTTGCTCCACGGTCATTTTATTAGCCTGGTTTGTGGATGTGCATTGCATCGGAATTTGATGCGGGTTTTTTTTCTCTCTCTTTACTACGAGTACTACTACAGATATACTTGAATTCTTTTTTTTGGGGGAAGGGGATTCGACTACTGGACTAAGACTGAGTACTTGTGACTTTCATTCTTTGCTTATAAACATGGCCGTCTCGTGCCTCGTGTTTGTGATCCACTGGTCGGTTAAAATTTCATGGTTGTATTCCTCCTATCGTCTCTATTTTTTTATAACTTTAACTTTGCTGACGACAACACTTTGGCCAAGGATGTACAGATACTTGTACCTTACTGTTGCTCCTGCCATGGGTAAATCACTTGAGGTCATTTCAACTAGCTTTTCAGTGTGTACATGATCATTATCATTATCATTCTACTCTCTCTCGCTTTGTGTTGGAAGCTATAGGTGCAAGTTGGAGTTATATGAGGCATGATATAATGTTATGATTATTATCATGATGATTCTATAATATGCATCGAATTCCCTACAAACTGTAGGAATTGTTCCACCAAAAAAAGTGAAAAAAAATGTTTTTCTCTCTTTATCCTTTTTGTTTATACCTATGACCCGAGGAGGAGGTTGTCTATTTTGTGTATGGATATTAGAGAATGGGCAACATTAGAATCCAACGTAACATAATATTATTACCAATAACATTTCACTCTCTCTCTCTCTCCAGCCTCAGCCTGAGGTACTCCCATGTAGTCTGTAGTGAGTCTAATATATTATTATCGTAGAGAACACAAATATTTCATCTTTTGTCAGCCTCTTCTTTTATACACACAGACACACACACAGAGAGAAAGATACACGTGTATATATTACAAGCATTGAGAAAACTCAATGCAATGGAGGATTTCCTGCTCTGAAAATTATTTATATGCGTCGTCGTGCGTGTGTGTGCTGTTGTAATATTATCTTGCATTGGTCGTTTCAAGCTTTAGAGAACAGTACAAGAGTATAGTACAGGATTTCTACATTGTTGAAAGGAATAGTGATGAGATGGCTGTCGATGGATGACTCCTCTTCTCTAACATTCTCTCTCCGTGTAGACTCTACAGTATAATACATTTGTGTTGTGTCTATGTATTTTGTCTGTATATTGGTCAACATGAGGAATGACTTTTCTTTTCTCTCTCTCTCTCTCTCTCTCTCACCCATCCTCAGCCAAAGGAGGCAGAGATAAACCTGAACAGATCGGGAATCGGTAGAGAAAACTCAGAGTTTTCGAACCATCCTCCTCCTCCTCAACTCTGAGGATCAAGTTAGAATATCAAATACCTATTCCCAAGATACATTTCGTATTCTAGACAGTGAACCAATTCCTCCCTTTTTCCTTTTGCCTCTTCTCTCTCTCTCTCCATTCAGTCGATAGACCGGTGGTAGTAGTCGTCTACACCAAAACTATTTCTTCTTGCTTTGTCCATCCGGACCTTTCTGATTTTCTCTCCCTATTCTTCTCCTTGAGACCTTTCTGCCCTGAATCTTGACTTGCTTTTTATCTCTGTAAGCTTCATGGCCTAACTCTTGTTCTCCTCTACTCTCCCTCTCCCTCTTCTCTTCAAGATGGAGGAGGGTAAAGAAAAGAGGTAAAAAAAATATTATATTTTTTTCTATATTGATTTTGTGACAGGACAAACTAACACGCAAACTGTACTACCAGAAAAAAAAATTGTTTATTTGAAAAATCTTTACAACAAATTAGTTTTTATTATTAAGTTGAAAGGACTTTGTCCGTGTTAAGTATAATTTGTATTTATTTTATAATGAAAAATTGTTTTTTTTGGCAAACAATGCATGGGCCAATTAAAATGAAACAAAGTTTGAGTTAACCATGTTGAAAAAATGGACAAAGTCTAGCATGAGGCTGACATGACAAGCAATTTTTTTTATCCACTTTTTTACTACAATAACAAATTGTATAGTAATTTCGAGTAGGACGAGAGAGAGAGAGAAAGTGGAAATTACAAAAGAGGGGAAATGAAATAAAACGAGGTTACCTATACACGGAAAGGAAGGTGGTGGGTAGTGGTGGTGTGAGGGAAAAAATAATGGTTCTCCAAGAATTTTTCTTTGTCAACTAGAAAACTGGCAAGAGAAAACTCCAACTAAAGTTTCTCCTTGTGAAGGATTGAGAGAGGAAGCCGGCAAACAAAACATAGTGATTTGTCACAACCCCCGACAAGATTAGATACGAGCCACACACACAGACGTCAACCATCTTGCACATGCACAATATCCACACACACACACACTGAGGAGAAAAAAAACTTTATATCAAGAATCTTGTACATAACTCACACCAAAAATATTTTTATATCAGTACCCCCACTGACTATATAGACACTTGTGATATTTATTCATATCCGTACAACTTGTCACTCCTTTTACTTGTATAAAGTATTATGTCGTATCGAGACAAAAAAAGGGAAAATTCAACTCGCTCAGAAGAGTACAGCCAGAGGAGAGAGAAGAGACGATGCCTTTTGATTCTGATGTAATCAAATTATTTTTTTTTGAGACGGTGATATCAATTTGAAAATCTACATGACTGAATGAATGACTAGTATGGATTTTTTTACAAGGGGAGAAAAAGACGGGAAAAAATTGCTCTATGCAATCCTTTCTATTTATTTTTTTTTCACCTTTTCTTGTTATCTCTTTCCACCATAAAAAAAATAAAAACGTTTTTTTTTCATGCTGTCTCTCACACAAAAAAATAACAAGAATAAATCTTTTAATAAAAATAGTCGAAATTCTATATACAAAAATATTTTATATACAAAAAAGAGAGAAAGAAGAGCGGATGGATTTAAGGAACAGGGATTTTTATTTTTATTTTGTCAAAAATTTTATATGTTGGATATAAGGATTATAAAATACATTTTATATGAATTTTTGGCTCCTCTTTTTCTTCTTGTGTGTTCTCTTCATGCATAAGTTGTTGACATTGTACTGTACAATACATTAGATTTTAAATGTGTTGCTATCTCAAACCCCTCTCACAATGTAATTTTCTCAACTTGTTCACTCCTCGTGTACAACACAAAGAGAAAGAGAGAGAGAAAGTGAAATGAAGAAAATAAGTAGAAAAGATATGACAACCAAGTATCATGTATATTATTATTTTTTGTCCAAAATTCCTTGTCCTTTTATATCTATGACAAGCTAAAAACCCGGGTAGAGAATTTTTATAATGCAACGACTCTCTCAAAAAATAAGAGTCTTGTTGAAACTTGTCTCTCTCTCTCTCTACACTTGACTTTATATGAGTACACGTATAACAAAAAATAAATGGAGGAGGGGATGAAAATGGCGGCCTTGTGATTTCATTTCACCGAGTCGAGTATTTTATACATCTCTTGGATTCCTTCAACTTGTTATTAATATCAGTGTACAAACATATTGGACTGGGATATTACTATGAGGGCAAAAATGGAATAATATAGAAGGTTGAATCTTGTTGTTTTCTTCTCAGAGATAACAATATCTTTAACCAACAACACCCAATATGTCATTTACTCCCATAAAATTCATGCACACACACACACATGCACACGCCCCTTCTTTTTTCATATCATCACTCCAATTTATTTGCATCTTTCCTCCCCTTTTCTCTTTTTTCCCAAAATTTACTACATGTGAGCCATACAAGTAGTGGAATGGTGTTGTATGTGCATAAATATGATAAACAAAAGTGTACACAATTCTTTTTGGGTATGGACCCGAGAGATGAGCAAAAAAAATTTTTAAGCTTTTGCACTACAGGGGCAGGGGAAAAGAGTGCCAGGAGGAGGAGGAGACAGAGACACACGAGAGCATAAAATTACACGGACCGTTTTGTTGTTGGCATTTGGTTGATGAAGTAGACGTAAATGTGGCTGGAGAAAATATTTATTATATAGTTTTTCTCTCTCTGGGTGTATGTGTATAGAGAAAGTAGGGCGGTTGGTAGTGCCATAGTGGGTAGTATTTTTGTTGGCTTAACTGAAATTAAGGCGGTTGTTATATGGTATACCATTGTGTCTGTTTTGTTGTTTTTTTCCTCTCTCTCTCTTTTTTGGTGATGGTAGTGGTGATGGCGGCATTGGCGGCTTGAAGCTGCCACTGCAAAAAACCCAAGCGAGGCTTATCTAGAGTCTAAATGGGGAAGGATTCACGCAGAGAATTTCCGTGGACTCGATGAGACGCATCTAATCCGCAACGTTGAAATTTTTAATTGAGGAGTAGCACTTGACTAAAGAATAGCGAATATGGCTCCCAGCATGGAACATTTGGGATGCAGAAATGAAATTTACTCATCCCGTCGCCTCGTCAGCTTCTTCTACAACTCCCAACTCAATTCCCCAAAAACTTTGTCCGTTGTCTCTCGTAGTCTGTACAGATGTACCTACATGGAGCTTGTACATATAACGGTATATGAGAGAGAGAGAGAGAGGCTGTACAATTTCTTGTCTATGAACATGTACAATATTTTTACTACTCATCATATTAGTATCCCAGTTAATAGTATAATAGAACAATTTTCCCCAAAAAGTTGAGTAAAATGCCTCCCCCATTATTTTCATATAGAGTCACAAGGGAGAGATGGAAAACTTGAAAGTTCAAGAATAAATAAATTCCCACGATGAAATTACATATGGAAATCTAGCGGTCGTTGAGCCGCTACTTTTCTTCTCTCTCTCTCTTCCATGGTAGACCCTGTACAAAATCTGTATACAGTCTTAAATAAAATCTTCCCACTCAAACTTTTTCTTCCTAGTCGACTCTCCCCCCACTCATAAACTACAAAGGTAAAATCTTTGTTGTGATTTTCTTGTCTGTCCTCAATGCGGAAGCTGAGAAGAGAGACTGCGGAAAGAAGTAAAGCCCGGTGTTGATGTGTTATGCAGAACATGCCCATGAATATGGATATGGTTTAAATGTATTAAAATTTTGATGCTTGATGATGCCGAGGTTTGAGTCTTCTTTTGTTCCTCTACACATATTTTCACATTGTACATATACACTGTATATATGTATATACGTAGATATGGAAAGATTTTAGCTCCTTTTTCTCTTTTCATTTTCATGGTGGTGATGGTGGTAAGAGATAGATGCGTACACGATGGTTTTTGTGTCTCAGTCTGGGTCCTTGAACAATTCAACGAAGAATTTTTTTTTCTCTCTTCCTTTTGGAACATTGAAACTGTGTAGCACGTACACGTATAATAGTTATCATAATCATAAGACTGTACATAGAGCGTCTTGTTCTTCTTCTCCGTCAGTTACCCCCCTCTCAGTTGGTTCGTGAATATGAATTCATTGGTGTGGAGTGTGGAGTGTGTGTGCGTGAGAATCACAGCTCTAAATTATCATGGCAAAATAAAATTCAATGGGCAAAACTTTCTATATGTTGCATCTCTCTCTGTATACATCACCATGTACTCACTCTGTAAACCACAAGATTGATTATGATTATGACTGAGCTTTATTTTCAAGTTCTTTGCACTTGCCATTATACTCTCTACTTGAGAGTGTAGACCTACACATGGTTCCTTCTTTTGTACATTTACAACATGCTTCATTCAAATGTTTTATCCCCCCATTGATATTGGTGAGATCTCTCTCTCTCTCTCTCTCTCTCTACAAATTATTTTAATAGTTAATGGATTCAATGACATTTTATTTTATATACTAAATTCATGATATGCAAAATAAATAGATTTCACAATAAGCATTTTTTGGTTTGAGTCTCATAAATAAAATTTAAATTTTGCAAAATGCATTTGCAATCCCACTCCTAGTTTTTTTTATTTGTTTATGCCTCCATTAAAGTTTTTTTTATTTTACCAATATATGTAAAAGCTTCTTGTTTTTTTTTTTTGCAAAATTGCACATCCTCCTAATTACCTTTCGTGAATGTCTATTTGCCTTGTACAGTTAGTTGTAATGGAGAGACTAATGGGGTTGATTATGAATGAATGAGAGAGCTGAGAGTGTTCATATGCCACTTTTTTTGTCTCTTTATTGTGTTTCCGATGAATGTAGACAAAGAGAGAGAGAGAGCATCATGAAGTTTTTTTGTGATTAAAAAAAAGATAGTAATTTTATGTAATATTCTTATGAAAATTTTGTCGGGACTGTAAAAAAATTATTTTTTTGCTGTGTTGAGCCATTGCATGTCATAAATTAAGAGGAGAACATTTGCATGATTTGAATGAGACAATATTTCTCTGAGAGACAACAAAAAGAGTACAATGAAAGAGAGAGACATGCATGAAAATTGGTCGTCGCGTGAATGCACCCGTGAACAGATTGGCTAGGAAAAGAATGAGGCATAAATGTCTAGAGTTCCTGGGGGCTGAGGATGAATTTAACCAAGAGAGAGAGAGAGGAATGAAGCCTCCCACTGAGCAGTATTAGAAATAACCGGGACTTCTTTCCCGAGCTTAGTGCTAAATAGGCTTGTGCTTGTGCTAAAATGAACTCTAATTAGAACCTAATTGACACGATGGTATGCTAGCAGCGAGTGGTGAACACCAGGGGATTTGAATTTCCTCCAACGATCCCCAATTTTTCCCTTCATTTTCTTGAGCTTTTCCTCCCCTCCTTCCTCTAATACAAGTCCCTACCCGTGCAAGAGGTGAAGACACAACTTTTTTTCCTCCATTCCTACAGATATACCCTTAAAACTACGTACCGTTACCGTGTTAATTGAAGCTGTAGACAAATCTTGCGTGTAAGTAATTGTAAACTAAGGTATAAGGTTGAAAAGTCTCATTTTGTGCTCACTTTTGGAATTTGACTCGGTTTTCTCTTCTCCCTGTCTACACTTTCATGCCATGAGATCCCTCCTTGGCACAAGATTCATGTACCCTCTCTCTCTCTCTCTCCTGTTTTTCGAGACAAAATAATGAGAGTCAGTCCTTGAAACTTGTAGTTGTTAGACACTGGAGAGAATGGGGAGGAGGAGGAGACTTGATAATGTGTTGTGTCGAAAGTAATACATGTTTCTTCCTCTCGTCTATTTTATGATGAAAAGTCCATGTGGTTTTACTCCAGCTTCCTTCCTTTTCTGCAGAAAAAAAGGCTCCCCCTTTTTTTGTCAATAATAAAGTGTTCTTGACTGCAAAACCCCCCGAAAAAAGGAGGTAGGATAGCCCATAGAGAATGGGAGGAAGGTAGGAGAGAGAAAAGAGATGAAAATGGAAGAGAAGAGAAGAGAAGAAAAGAGATTATTGAATATTAATAAAGCGGAGGGGGTTGACTGATATTCTGTGTCCCAAGAGAGAGAGAGAGAAGAGTCGTAAAAGAAGAATACTGCGGGTTGTTGTAGACACATTCAACTGGAAAAAAGCCTTCTCTCCAAGTAAATATGAACCATATGAACCTTTGACTCTCTCTCTGTCTACATTGCCTAGTCTAGTGGAGAAAATGTTTTTACCCTTGCCCTTTATCTCGAATTTCTCTCCCATTTCTTCTTCTCCCTCTCTCTCTCTTCGTCTTGTCAAGTCTCTAGTCTGTAGCTATGTGATACATGGAGTAGGCAATCTTACTCTTTTTGGTTCTCTAAAGAAAATGAAATGGAGCTCGTCTAAACTTTCCTTGACGTTGTGTCCCCTTCTATTCCATCACCATTGCCATTGCTCCATGTATACAAAATAGACCTCCATTTTTTAGCCTTGTCCATTTCATCAAAGGCTCCTAGGCTACATTTTTCTCCTTATTTCCATTCCTTATGGTCCACTGGGACTCTACTCATAAGGCTCAACATCATGCTCATAGTCTTGTTCAATATATTCAAATGTTTTGTTGTACATCTGTATACTTATATGGATATACAATTTCATTGCTTTTTCATACCCCCCATTTTCCTATTTCAAAATGCCACCAGAAAAATGGAGTCCGACTCACTGTTTTTGTGGATCTAGGCAGTGTTATTCTTGATACAGGAATTATTTTGTCTTGAATATCATGACCGCAGTAGTACGTGAGCATGGATTTTATTGTCACCGGTTCTTTTTCAGTCTGAGTGAGCTCCATTTCAAATTTTCGCTATGTTGATTCCAAATAAGAAATTTTCTCCTCAAAAATACCCAAAGACTTTTGTTCTATCCCTTGTCCCTTGTTGGTTGTCCATATATGTATTTTATGGTTGGGTAGGAGTAATCAAAAAGTATGGACGTTAAATATAAGTTTTCAATTGAAGAGAAAGGTAGATATAAAAAAGGGATTTAAATGGTTGGGCTACTTGCCATTATTTTCAGAGAGAGGTAATTGTGCAAATATTACATAGAAAACTGGTCATTTTATTTTCATTTTGTTGTCAAAAAATATAACCTACCCACTACCCACACACATGTACAGAGTAGGGAGTATGATGGGCAGAATATTTATTTACTTTTGATGTGGTTCCTACCTAACCCACCAATTAAATGTCATGAACTCCCTGTGTGTGTGTGTGTCTACAGGTATACATGTATAATGTATAATTAAATAAAGTCCGTGCGAGTCAAGTTAAAATTTGAGAGGAATTTGATACTATACAATTTTATTTGTATCTGTCCTTCAGTCCTTCATTTATCCAAGAAAATGGCTCTGCGATAAATATTTTTAATAATATTAAATAACCTCCATTTGATTGTATCATCACACACTCAAACAACCATTTAAATTATACATGAAAAAAAAAGTTTTGTATCAAAGTTGGTTAATTAAATATACAAAAAAATGGGCAGACAAAAGAGAGAGGGAGAGAGGCACGTGGAGTGAAATGATTACGAAAATTTTTATTAACGTTGAATGTACACATAATGGTCAGACAGTACCCCCGGTACTTTACCAAGAAAAAAAGTTTGTTCATGTAAATATTTTAAAAATGGCATGAGTTGGAGAGACAAGGTTTTCTACAGTTTTTTTGAAATAGTTTGAACATGTACTCGTACCTATTCTCTCCTCCCATTGGAATAAGTTGAGAGAGAGAGAGAATACAAAATTTAAAAGGGAGTCAGTTGAATGCATTTCCCGATTCTCTCTTGCTTTTTTTGTGTGTCCTGTACTCTGTACAATGTCTCTGTTCAATGAGGCTTTTTACTATTTTAAAGTCACATTCACGGGCGGAAAACTCGTAATTAAAGTTAGCTAATGGTTCTCTGGATTACTTAACTTAGATTAAACCTATGCCTAATGTTACAAAAGTTGGATGGGGTCTCTCAGGTTTATGGACAGTGTAATTGTCATTTGCATTGCTTTGTCTCTGTCTCTGTCGACATGGGAAAAGTGGAGTTTGGAGTTTGAAGGTAGAAAATGTTTACATTTATTTTTGTTACTCTTTTTTTCCTTCTCCTCCTCTTCCACAACTACAAAAAGTAAAAGAACTGGAACGACGATGCTCACGTATTATTCCTAATTGCAACTTGTGTGTGAGGAGGTCTCGAGCGGTACATGACATGGTCGTAGTCATCGCCATTGTCATAACTTACAATACTTTTTTGGATACCTTGAAAGAAAAAAAAGACAAAAGAGGCTATGCAAACAAAGTTGAGCGTGCTTTGCCCCTAACATACTGTACAACAGTACCAGGGACTTTATCCTACATGGAATTTAATGCCTGCAGTGCCACAGGCAAAACTGGCAGTGCAGAATCTCAAGAAAAAAAACATGACATGACATGGCCAAACCCCCCTTCCCTCCCATATTACTTTTTTTCTGTCCATTTATTTTCATACAAAAAAAATAGAAAAGACAAGGAACTGAGCTTGTGATGGTGGTGGGCGAGAAATAAAAAAAAAAGTTTAAATGATAAACTTTATATAAAACTTTCCTGGTCATTTTTTTCTACTTTTTTTCCAAAGGACAGTTTCTCCCATAGTTTATGTGGTAAATTGTGTACCGTATTAAAACTAATACTTTGTACAGTTTTTTTCAGATCTATTATCAGCTCCTATATTTAGACAAAAGCAAGTTCAAAAAAAACGGCTTTGAATGAAAAAAGATCGATAATTCCGTTCATTCCTCCCCCTAGAAACTTTGCACAGTTTTTTTTGTTGCTAGACCTATATTTCTTCATATTAGTTTGTGTCGAGTGTCACTATAATCAGGTTGATATAAATTTTATACGTTGAGAGTAGTAATTTATATAGGATACCATATCAAATCATATACATTTTTTTATAGTCAAGCTTTTAATATTCTCGTAATGAGTCGAGTGAAGTCAACAGAGTGAGAGAGGAGAAGGAATTGATCGAGTCGGCAGAAAAAAAAAGAATTTTGCCGTAAAATTAAAACGTGCAAAAATATATCAAGTCAGGATTCATATACGTGCTTCCTGTGCTGTGGGTCTCCCTCATTCAAATTATAGACCCCTACTATTAAACTATTATACATTTAAGTCTAGACAAACCATATTGTTGCTCTGACTAGACATCCTTTATATGACTCTAACTCGAGCTCCTGAAAAAATACTATGTATTGGTTAACTTATATGTAAAGTTACAAAAAAAAATAGCGGACAACGACAAACTTGTTACGTCGAGAATAGCTTGCCAAGTAATTTGTCAGGAGTAAAGTCCTCGACAACGGGAACATAAGAATGAGGAAAGATTATAATGGGACAAAGTGACGAAGCTTGTTTTATTAGGTACCTACTTATATATACATAGACCTAATACATACAAGAGAAGATGAAGATAACTTAGATGGTGGGACACATTGAGAAGATGGGGGATGGAGGGATTTAATAACAAGAGTCTTGTTGTACTACTACAGAGAGAAAATTTCCCATAAATTATTTCATCTCTCTTTGGGTAGCTGTCTGGGCTAATTTGACATAATAAAAGATAACCAATCATGGCACATTAAATATAACGATGAACTCTCACTCTGCATACTCATTAGACCACCGTTTTTTAATAGAGCTCTACTTTTTACAATAGTCAACTTTACATGAATTTAGTTTAACAAAACTGTCGTGCCGTGACTCAATAAATGCAAATGACATTAATGGTTCTAAGAGTTCATTGTAAAAGTCCTCTTCCCTCTTAGTCAACCTTGTCATTTGACATAGATTTCCTTGAGTTCTTCCTTGAGTAGTGACAGTAGAGAGAATCTTTCTCTGTCAATTTTTTTTTTTTTGGGGGGGGGGGTAAATAATACAGACTAAAAGTTCATGTCAACTAGAGGATGAAGGGAGGTAGTGAAAGTTTGTGTAGATTTTAATGTACTAATAGCTTACCTGTGTTGACAATGACAACTGGGGATTTTGGTGGCCTTTCATCATCATCATCATGATGTATAAGAAAATAAATGGAATTTTACTCTCAAATTCCCAACCATACAATTTACAATTTTACTTGCTTCCTTCCAAATTGGTAATGGAATCCTTTAGTTAATTCACATGCTAGCAAATCTTCCTTAGGAAAAGGAGGGAGTACAGACATAAAAGGGGAGGAGGGGTGATCGTGAACTGGATTGGAATTTTGACATGACAATGACAACGAGTTAAGTTTGAATTGAATATCCAAGACTATTGTTATATATAAAATCCAAAGTAGGTGGGTGTCTTGAACCTTTAACATGGATATGAGATGCATGTACATATAGAGATATCCTTGTTATGTAGGGAGGAGGAGAGGACAAAATAAGATGCGTGTCTTGGTTTTATTTGCACTTTACATGTGGCTACTTTACTCGAGTTCTACAGATATATAGGCATCACAATCAACCCCGCTTTTAATACTATTTATATAGAAAAAAGACTTGCACAGCTCCCAGCCCATGAAATGAAGAAGAGTTGTTAAGTAATCAGCTCACTTTCGGGAAATATTCGAGCGAGGAAATTATATGGAAGAGACTCCTTCGATTTTTTTTTCTCTTCTTTTCTCTCTCCAGGACTCTACCTCCAAAAACTCGACTCCATGTTCTCTGTCCTGCATACAAAAAACTATCTTCTCTTCCCCATCTCTCTCTCTTCTTCATGAAAATGCAACTCATAGAGACACACACACAAAAAGTTATATAATGTGTATAGCCAAATCTTTTATATTGAGAATTACATACATAAAAAAGGAATCGATTGAATTCCACTCTGCTATTTCTATTATTTGTAGATATATATATATATATATATGTATTTATACTACTCGAGTCACATTGCATGGCATGTCAAGGCATGGTTGTCTTCCTTGTACAAACGTCACCTCCTACTTTGCACATTACCAAAAAGGTAGCCCTTTGCATTTATTTGGAGCTCAAGAACCCATCTCCCATTATTGTTATGCTGTAAAGTATGTAACTAAGGGAGTAAGTAAAAAGAGTAGAGAGGCGGGTTTTTTCTCCATTTGTTAGTTTTCACGCTCCCTCCAACTTTATTTTCTTGTTTTTCTATTCCTTGATGATTTACCTCACGATCACCTCTCAATCCCCCCCATCCCAAATTCTTGTGTGTGCCTATTTTTCTGAGTAGTCCTTTTTTTCAAAAAAAAATAGATGCTCCATAGTTTTCTCTTTTACTTTCTAAATAAAAGGTAATATGGGGGCTTAACTGGACAGAGAGAAAATCTAATTTTAGTTTATACTCTTGATAATTTACACAATACCATCAATTCATGATCCTGATTGAACCTTGCATAAAGGCTATGGAATTAAATAATTTATTTTGTTTTCCAAACCTCTTTCTCTCCATTTCTAACATCAAGTTTACATGATGCTTGCGGGCTAGCTTAGGCCCCCCTTTCTCCTCCTCCTCTACTTCATGAGGGAGGCAGAGGTAGTGTGAGCATGATGCTCTGTTTTTGTATGGTATTGCTCCTTTGCGTGATTACATCGCTAAAACATTTGGACTCGCTTTATTACTTTCATTATCAAGACCACGACCACATTACTCGTCACTCGTACACACTCTCCATTGTGGACACTGGCTAGAATTGAGGGGAAAGTATGTACGGGTAGTAGTAGTAGAGAGAGAGAGAATATTCGGATTCGGACAAGCTATAATAATAATCCCATCAGAAACAAGCTTTTTGTATTAGCTACCTTCAAACATATCAGAATATCTTCTCATATAAAAAAACCTTTTGTCTGATACCATCCACTCTCTCTCTCCTCTCTCTCTTTCTACAGCCCCATTACTTAGACTACCCTCTCTCTCTCTCTCTACAATTTTAACCAGATCAAAGATTTAGTCACCGTCGTATTTGTTTTATAGTCCACCCCCCAGAATGTAAAAGTCGATAAAGGTAATTATTCTAATTGTCATTTAACTTTTGTGACTGGTTTCCTTTGGAGAGAGAATATTTTATGAATTTTTATGTCCTTACTTACAGGGAAAGTGCATGAGTAGGATAAATAGAGTTTTATTTGTTTTATTATTATTGTCACAGCTGCATATGGAATATTATTATGCAACCAGAACCTTGGCCCATCAATGCACCTGCACAGGCACAAGCAGAGGCACAGACTTTTATGTTTTCTATGTGTGACACATGTCTCGAAAATTCTAAACTTTTTTTTACCTTTTTCCCCATTCGTATCATGAGAGGACTCATAAGTTGTACATGGTTCCACTTCCATGTGTGTGTGTGTGTTCCCTTGGTGAAATTGACTTGGACTCGAGTAATGTATTTACATTACGATTGAAAAATACCTTTTTGGTAATGACTTTGCGTCTTTTTTTCCCGTCGTGGTGATGATGGCGGTTTCCCGGGTCTCGGGTCTTCTCTTCATGTAAACTACCCACAGAGAGAGAAAGAGAGAGAGAGGGACTCTAACGACTGTAGAGTACCTTAGACTCTCTATTGAGAAGGTTCCAATGGTACGGTGGTTTAATGTAATATGCAGTGTAATGGTATATGAGATGGAGACTGGGGAAAATATGCATTGTGACGGCTTGGAGGCACAAACTTTCTTCCTCCATTTGTGCCGTATGTAGCTCTAATGCTGAAGGGTTGGAAAGTCCCATAAGTCGGGGTGTGTTGGTGGAAGGAGGGAAGGGCTGAATGTCACACATTATTATGAGAAAATATATATAAACATATTTTTCACTTATGCTGTCATATCAACTCTCATATATTATGCTCTATCGTCCCGTCGTCGACTCTCCAAAACTCTCTCAGCCTTGTTTTCTTTTCTACTACACATATAATATATAATAATGTGAGTACTCCCCCCATATCCATGCCAAAGGGTTACTTCTTCCTGTCCCCCATATTGTCCCTTCGACTATACCAAATGTTGGCTTTAGTTCTCTCTAGTCAAGACATAAGGGAGTGTGTGTGTATGTAATTTGAACGATGGATGCATCCGGAAATGGATCCGAAGCTAGAGAATTCTCTTGAGGCATCCACTACCTCTACGGATACATGCCATCCCTCCTCACATAGATCTTTATACCAAATGTCACATGCCACGATGAGTTCTTAAGTAAGCTGGAAAAAAAAGAAGATTCTCTCAAAATTCTCTACTTTTTCCTTTTGCTTATATCAACCATCTTTAGTATGGAATGGAATAGCCCATTTATCTAGTCATATTACACAGCATTATGCTTAAATATGGTTTTATGTCTCTCCCATCTCCATTCCTCTTTCTTATTTTTTTCTCTCTCTCTCTCCGTCTCAGTCTCAGCTGATCAACCAAGTCTCCCTAGGCACCCCCAGTTCTTTTTTCTACCTCACTCCCTTTTTGTAATCCCAACTTACGAGTATGCATCAAATGCATTTTCAAGAGATTCAAGAAAAATAAGGAAAATGGAGATGCTTCATGCAAAAACAATATAACCTTGTCATGACCAGCATCCCTTTTTTTGTAATCTCAAATCTCATACAGAATTTTTTTCTAGTTTTTTTTAAACTCACTATTCTCCATTTGAAAATTTTCACAAAAATATTCTACATATAGTTTGTGTGTGTATGAGATTAACATTGGATTTTACTTGAAGCCATTTAGGTATAGGTACCCTATTATATTTTTTTTTGTGTGGTTTTGAGCAAAGTAGAATAGAAAAGATTATTTTGTTCAAAATTTTTAGTATACCAGCGGGTTTTTTTATTCTGGAGAGTGGAGATTCTTTTTTTTTCTCATTGATGAATAAAGTGAGGATATTGCTCCAAGCCTTTCTTTTTTGTGTATTTTTTCTCTTATTAAAAACTGTATTTTTGGTATCGTCTCTTACTACAGACATGGAGTTCTATACATAAGCAGCTTGAAAATTGACAGTCAAGTTTGATGAACAAAGAATAATCATTTTTAGTATAAAACAAAAACTGGATATTTTTTTCTATACTGTGCCCTATATAAAAAATCTCAGCTGTCTCTTTTAATAATAATTCTATGATTCCAGATTGATTACTCAAAAAGTTATAAGTACATATTTCATCTTTTTATTCTTGAAAAGGTGTCATTCTTCTCTCTCTCTCTTTCTATGGGAACCCAACATCTTGGGTTTTGTTGCCTGGAGGATTTCTTAGTATACTTTTTGTGTAAAATGGTTCATAGTTTGAGACTAAAAATGAAGAAATTTTTTCTTCTTTTCCTTCTAGCAAATCGCTTGTATGAATATGATAATGCTCTAGGATTTAGAAGCACTTTATTGTTTTGATTTGCTTTTTCAGCATCAACGCCCATTTCCCAGTTCCCTTGCCCCTTGCAGCATACTTTTTTTTTATTTTTTATAACTAAACTTGGTCTAATCCAATAAAATTTTCTAAAGTTTAATCATTTAAATTGTATTTTGTCCATTTTATACAAATAAATTTAGTAGGAATTTAATTGCTCTAAGAATTATGTCCATTCAGGTAGGAAAAGATTTTTAAAAAAATGTTTTTTGCAACTAGTTTTACTTTCAATGATTGGCTACGGAGGATAAAAAAAGGTTGAAAGAGCTTCTATACAGATAGATGTACTTATGTAATCTCTTTTTTTGTCTGTGAAATTGTATTGATGGATTGTAAGATGAAAGAATTGTTGTATTGTCCCTTTAAGAAGATTTCTTGGGTCATTCTTTGATGACCCAAAGATTACTTTGGGATTTATAGTAGATAGGAGAATCACCATTTAGTTAAATCCCATAGAAAAAGGATATTGTGATGATGTATCAGTACAGCCCCATGAGCATAAGATTATCAATTTTGACAAGAATAATCATTCCACTGATGAGAATATTTTGAACCAGAATTGGAATTTATCATTGGAAAATTCCTTTTTTATAATCGTTGACGTTTCATTTTCCATCCCATTTTTTTGCCCCACACGAAACAAAAAATGATACAAAAGTTGAAGATCAATGGTAGAAAAATGGCAAGTTTATCTTTGTGGAAGATGATTTGTATCTTTGTTTATGTTGATAAGAAGAAGAGATGTAATGGATGAGCAGTAAACATATGAAAAGTTGTCATTAACTCTCTCTCTCTCTCTCTCTCTCTCCATACAATATTTTGAGTATGAGAACACATGACGAGTGCAATGGCATTGGCAAAGAAAAAAATGGAGACGCTAGTACTCTAAAGATAGACAAGCTCATGTCAAATTTAGAAAATCAGAGTCTCTTCTAATAAAAAGCTCGTTTAATGCCTCAGTACAAGGAGGAGGGGAGGTGAAAGAAGGAAGAAGCAAGACAGTTTTGTCGGTTGTTCCACCTCGCTGCCTCATAGTTTTCACGCACTTAGTCTACTGACGTACCTTCTTAGGATATAACATGATGGGGATTTTAGGAAGAGAAAAATAGGAATGAAAAAAAAGAGAGAGAGAGAGAGAATTTATATAGTGGGATGACGACGAACGGCCACGACAGTCATTCAGTTGTGCTTGTGCTCGTAGTACATTTATATTGACGTGTGAGGGAAGGCTTGTAAATGGCTAAATGATTGATGGGGCTCTGAGACGGTTCTCAAAGCTTGTATAAGTGACACACATGTACTCTTCCTGATAGATTTCCTCTTTAATGGACTTGTAAGGGGGAGGGGGGTATCCCCTCAATGTTTCTTCTTGTGGTGGCAATGCCTCTCTCTGTAAAACTATGGATCCCACACTATTTTTCCTATTTCTATTTGAGGGTGTGAATGAAAATGGAATCGATGCGGTTTTTTTCTTCTCTCTTTCCATTCACGCTCCTCCACTTTTTCTCTACACAACTACATATATATATACAGATGCTGTATAGATCTAGGCTCCCAAACTCTTGTATCGGCATTAGTATTTCCAATGATGGCAAATAAATGGACTAATGTAGATGGAACGAAGGAACAAGTAAATAGAGATACGGATTGGAATGAAAATGGAAAAACTTTTTTTTTCTACATGTGTACAGATACATGTATGTACATATATATATATATTAAAGAGAAATAAATTATAGCTATTATAAAAAGAGCTACAATTTCAAGCTACTGCCATGCACTTCCACTGGTTTTTTCAAAGGTTGTGTGTGTGTGTACTATAAGAAGGAGAATCTATTCATTTGATATAACATTTAGTCACCCTTTGGTTTATCTGTCTCATCTCTCATGTATCTATCCATCAATCCATTAGGTTCCATCAATCAACCGTGTAATGAATACACAAACAGTTCATCTTCATCTTCCTTTATTGTCTTTTTTTATATCATGATTCATCCCTTCCCTTATAAAAGTAACACTTAATATTATTTTGTGTGTACAAAACTAATCTTAATTTTTATTCCTCACCCTGGCCCTGACTTTCAAACCCATGTGTCATGTGTTGTTTTTTTTAATTTTATTTTGGCTACTTGAATTTACAAGTCACTTGTTACTTGTTGTATTTATGAAAGATGATGAAAAATTAGTCAAGGGAATGAATGATCGATTAAATAGACAGAGAGGGATGATGATGAAGAGTATTTAGAAATTAAAAGAAAAAAGACATGGACGTGGACGTAAGTGTGTATTTTTGTGGGTAATTACATAGAATGTAAATTTATTGCAAAGCCTTTTTCGGAAATGAAATAAGACACTCCTCCCCCCATGTAGTCCAACTTCTTTTAATTGTCTCTCCTCTCCATTTTCTTGTGTGGGTCGGGTCGTCTGTCTCCATTTTATATAGACACGTCTCTCCATTACATGAGCACAGCGGAAGTTCATTTAGTTGTACAAAGCTTGACGCCTTTATTTCATAAATACAGAGAAAATACATTTTTAATATTCTTGCCAAAGACATGCAGAAGAAAAAAAATGGAGAGGGTGAAAAAAAATAGAATTAAATTTATTTCCCTATAATAGACTCCTTGTTCAATGCAATGCCCGGTTTTTTTAATGTGTTTGTCCTCTCTCTCTCTCTTGAAAAGTTTTTTAATTCAAACTTTCACTGTTGACTTTTGTGTTGAATGTAAGACCCGTATAGTCACATATTGAGAATGAGGAGAAGGGGCCCAAGATTACAAGAGGGAGAACATGGATAAAATGTTTGAATAGAAATGTATGTAGAGAGAAAAAATAAGAAAAAAAACTGGAGGAGGGTATATTTTCTATGTACGGGTAGAATAGGGGAGGAACATTTTGGTTACATTATGTATAGCCGGACGGCTTCAGTGGTGATAAATTAGGAGGAGAGATGTAGATCATGAACATGTAGAGAACATGTTCATTTTCTTTTCACTCTTTTAAGCTTGCATATTTTCCCTCCGACCTGTCCTATAAATCAAGAAAACATTGAATAGTTGAATACACACACATTTTTCATAGTCGCCACTCTTTTTACTCTTCTCCACTTGTCCCAATGTAGACTCTCTCTCTCTCTTTTTATATAAAGTGACTTTGTCATTCCCCAGCATTTCCTTCAACTTTTTTTAAAAAGAAAAAGATGAAAAAAAGTGTACAGCACAAACAGGAAAAATGTCGGACCAGAATCAGATAGCTGATAGGTACGGCAACAACACATGTAATGTTCATCCGGAACATGTTCAAGATTCGGACTCTTTTTTCTTCTTTTCCCTTGTCTCAATGTCTTTGTCCAAAAATTGTAAATATTTCTTCTCTCCCCTCCTCCTTTTTTTACTTTTGAATGTCACAATCTTATTTTATGGCTTGTTTTATTCATCAAGATACGATAGAAATCAAATCTTTTTTAATGTAGAAATATTTCTTGTATCTCTCTCTCTCGCTCTCTACCTACAAAAGAAAATGTTTTATTTAGCTTTTCTTCGGTTTCGTAGGGAAGACGAATTTATTAGAATACAAAGAAGTGAGACAAAAGAAGGGAGAGGGGAAGTTGGAGATGGAGAGAGCAAATTAAAGATGAAAGTTGAATGTCGAAAAACTGGTGACTTTATCAGGAGCCTTCATTTCGATGTATGAGGCTATAAAACCATTAAGAAAAAAAGGAGGGAGAACGGGTCTAGTCTCAACTAAACACTCACAAAGAAGCCAAAGGCAAAAAAAATAACTAAAAGTAAAGGAGACGGACGACAATGGAGAGAAGGAGTGTAGTTCTACTCCATAATCTTAAGCGTGGAGGTAGTTAAGCATATCATGCAATGAATTTTCTCTATGCTCAACCATGTCCTATCTTTTTAGCTCCTTGGTTTTTGGGTTCGTTTAAAGAAATTGAGAGAAAGAGAGAGAAAAGGGAAGAGAAATGTTTTTCTACGTAACTCCTTGCTCCTTTGGATACATACAGCAAATGAAATGAGGCTATATTAGCATAGTTATCTTTAGTGTTAATGACGCTTGAAAAGCCATTAACGTGGAGAAAGTATTGAAGACAATCTTGCTTTCCCCCTCCCTCTCTCCAAGGCAAGGGGGGATGGGACCAAATGGTTACTTGATATTTTAGAGTGATATTCTATGCACAAATAATAAGAGAGCAGAGTTTCTCTATTAAATGTTATATTAGTCATTCATCTCTATTATAAGGATCATGATGAGGCTGAGATGTGGTACAACTCATCGTCAGTTTTCAGTCTTAGTTCTAAGAGGTGCTAAATTGCTTCATGTTTTTATGTCTTATTATCATAAGTGCTGGGTGATGAGAGTGAGAGGAGGGGGGGAATCTTTTGGGCTCACAATGTTATCATATGATTTTAGGTCTGAATTTTTAATTAAAATAAATATTGCCTTTCCATTACACAAATATTATAGACAAGATGTTGCTTCATTTATATTAAAAGAATCTCCTTGCCTTTCTCCCCCTCTCTTCCATTTTCATGTTGAGGGCATAAAAGCTAAAGTTAATAGTTACATGCTACAGAAATTACAATGGATTAAGGCTCTTCAACTGATCTGAGATGGGGGATTGGTGTACAAGTACAGAGTACAGTGTTGTAAAAAGATGGTAGTTTTTTTATATATCACATAAAAGTGACTTGGCAAAAAAATGAAGACATTCAAGGTTTTAATACAATTTTATTAAAAATAAAGTCTGGGACTTGGAGTTGAAAGTGGAGTCTCTCACAAGTGAGTGTAGAATAAAAAAAAGGGAAAAAGTAGAATTAAGTAGTTACTCTCTTATTCTAGCCTTAATGTGCAATGGTCTGGTTGGAGAGTGAGATCATTTCCATATCCGGAGAATTAAAAAATCCCTTTAACCATTTTTTCTATCCCTCCTCTCTCTCTTTGAATGACTTTCTCTCTGGAGAAAGACGCGGTCTCTCATTGACGGGGACAGTGTAATGGTAATAGTAATGTAAGGAAGTCATTGAAGATGCAAAGACATTTAAAAGTGAAAAAAACGCATGCTTTTTTTATTCTTACATCCGGACTATAGCCCATCATTCTCATATCAGTGCATTTGAAATTTCTTTTTATTATTCCATCTCAAAAAAAAATCTTTTACTTTTTTTTCTCTCTCTATTCCTTTTTTGTAAGGAAAAGTACAAAGATTTTTTTTTTGTCCTGTCTTCCTCTTTGTTCAACTTACCAAGTTGGGAGATTCTTTGGAGTTTTTTTTCAAGAGAGTTTCAGAGGCAGTCAGTATGGCTATCATAAGAAGAATAATGAGACCAACAAATTTCCTTAGAATGTTTGTTGTGCCTTTGAATTATGCACTCAACTCTGCATAATTTTTCTGTTCCAACTTTTTTTTTCCTCTTCTCTTTTTTTTCTTCCTCTTCTCCATTGTCGTTCAAGGGATTGAGAGTTTGTGTGTGTGTGTGGGTTCTTAAAATTCAGCGGGTGCTATGCTATGCTGTCGCTGTTATGTGAGTGAGTACAAAAAAGAGATATTTTTTTGAGAAAGCCAAAGTTATACCGCTTTTTTGGCCCCTGTACCGTGACTATGGCTCTCAATGTTTTTTACGAGGACCGAATATCATAAATGTGTAGGAATCTTTTTCCCGAATCGGTGGGATACTTACTGTGCTAATAGTCGACAATATTATAAGTATGTACATATATCTATACTCTTTAAATCTACTCCTTTACTTGACTCTCTCTCTCTCTGTCTGGCTCAAGTAAGAGAAGACTGGTTGAAAGTGTCTGAGTGTGAGGTGGTGTTGGTGAGCTGGAGTTGAAGTGGTCGATTTTTGATAGAGTCGTGTGGTGTGATTTATGGACAAACTAAATGTTAGAAAATTCCAAGTGTGAGACGTGAAAAAATATATATATATTATTTTTTTCAAACATAAATAATGAATGAGTCAGTTCTATCATCTCCGCTCCAATGTTTTTACCACTAAGACTAACAACCAAAACTCAAAATATTGTTGATGATGCGATGCAACAAGAAAATTATTATATATTTCTTTACTTTTTTAAAAAAAAGAAAATTCTCTCTATTTATTATTACATTCAACAGCCATTTAAAAATAAATTTACAAAATAAATGGAGTCTCTCTACTCCACACCCAACTTGAACTCTCGACTTTTTTTGTTTATTTTTTATAAAATGAAAAGTTCAAAACCAGAAATAGACACAAAAATTCCCACAAATTACATGCTAAAAAATCCCTATATAAAAAAATTAACTCATGACAACAATAGAAGAGAGAGACAAAAGAGGAAGTTTTTTGAATTTCTTCTTTTTCTATGAAATGAATGGCTTGATGTGTACACACAGACACAGTCAGGTGGTCTGCACTTGGCATCATCATTTAAAGCCTAGGGACAAACGGACATGAACCACAGAAGATTCAGAAGAGAAGAGAAAAAAAGGAGTTGCGGGTGTGCAGATGTAAAATTTGGTCAAGCATGAAGTCTGCCACACTCTCTACCTCCTCCCTCCTCTCATCCGAGTGAATGTGAAAAACATGACAATTTTGTCCATGTTCCCATTGTCCCTTTCATATACTAAAAATCATTATACTCTCCACTGTTGTACATACAAGTTCATGTGTATATTATAACACAATATAAAGATTAATTTATGATACATACAATGTACAGCATTTTGAGCCACTACAACAAATAACAACAGGGAGGAATGGGGAGGGGGGGAATGATTCACGATTTATATATTCCTTCCAAATAAAAATATGAAGCAGATTGCTCTCCTAGATTACATTGCCGGCATCTGTGTGGGGATAAATTTAAACTCATAAATTAAAATTTTTTGAAATCGATATAACAGAGAGAGAAATATAATAAAAAAGGGGAATTACATTCACAGAGAGAGAGAGAATTTGAAACATATTAAATTCAATATTAGTTTAAGAAAAAAATAAAGAGAAACTCTCAAGACCCCCATTTGTCTATAGGATAAATTTCTAGGACCCTAAATTCATTGTTCGTATGTCGACCAACATAAAAAAATGAGAGAGAGAGGAGAAGTGAGAAGGGAGTGTGGAATTTGAGTTTGATTTTGATAGAGTATATATAAAATATATATTATTGATATAGTATGTGTTTTTCTGGTTCTCATGGAGTTGATTTTTCATGGAGAGAACAAGAAGGAGTTAAGTAGATGTCGTTCATTAACAATGTCCATTCATCATAAGTGATAAAACTCAGGTAGACTCATGCAGGTCTCTCTCATCAGGGTGAAAAACGGAAGAGAGAGAGAGAGAGAGTTGGGATTAATGTATAGAGAAAAGTACATGTGTGGAATGCTTCATAGTTTATTTTTTTCAAACAGCGTTTTTTTTGAGTCATTGATAAACCCTTTAGTTTTTTTTGGTTCTGGACTGGAGGTTTTCTGGACGGTGTGAAGAGACTAGAGAGAGAGTGAAACCCCCCTGTGGCCCATCACCTGTATCTGCACCATAGGCTGTAAATATCCTGCTGTGTGAGCCTTGGCTTCACCCCCTTGAGACAAAGACCAATTCTCGTAATCTAGTGCTGATGCTTTCTCATTTCCACATCCTGGGAGTTCATTTTCTTCAGTCTGACCCGCACATTCTACAAGCAACAGCAACACCAAAAAAAACCCCATCTCAGATAGAAAATCTTGTAACAAAAAGAATTTTTGTATTATATTAAATGCAAAAAAAAACTAACAGCAACACCGGATGAGTTAAACTTATTTTTAGGCATGAAATTCGGATCAAGATTCAACTCACCATAATCTAATACCCAACACACACACTCTCTCTCATATAAAAATGATGCCTAAGCTACAATAAGAGTAAAAATATATTCATTGAAGATGAAGATCAGAAAAATTAATTTTTTCCAAGTATTTATACCATTTGTCATGTTCAGTTGAACCCAGTCATGTTTTTTTTCGTGGATTTATTAAGTGTACATTTATTTATTCATTCAAAAAAAAGAAATGTCATTAGTAAATAACATGAATGTTGAATGGTTAGTTTGAATTTCATTTTCTTCACCACGAGGAATAGCAAAGGCAATGGAATCATGGTTTGGTTAGTGAGGTTTTTTTTAGTGGGTTGACTGGATAGGAGTCAAATCGATTTATTGCTTTTGTCCATGATTACAACATGAGAGTACATATACACATATATGTACACATGTGTACTCTCAACCAAAAGAGGTTGAGAGTACTTTGGTTGTGACAGGGCCGATCGATTGGATGATGAATTTGGATGCATTTGAACGGGATGACGAATGATTCAATGCCAATGCTGAATCAAGTGGATGATGTGATTATCGAGGAGGGCGTTCCGTTTTTTGATCATCACGAATATGCAAATGACCTCTCTTAACTCTATACAATACTTAGTTATTCCGAAGAGAATCGTCTCTCTCTTGCCACACACAGTCAAACATGTGTGTGAGTTACACGCACACAAACTAAAAAAGAAGTACATTGAACATTGAGAGAGAGAGAGAAGTTCAAAAACTTGAATACTGGATTAGGATTATATAATTCCCCATTGAGACTTGTAGGACAGAAAAGGGAAAAAAAGGAGGAATAATCCCCTCCTTGGCTTTCTCTCATAAAGAAATTTTCCCTACATTTGTATTTTGAATTGTATTCCAACATTGAGAGTATAAGATGGAGTCCAGAGTACAAGAGGGGGAGGGGAGGGGTTGATAGCAATATTTCATTTTTGATCCAATCATCAACTCTCCTAACATCATTTACTTTATTTTACAGTACTGGGAGATGTTTCAACTAGAAATGGGAATTCTCTATAATCTAAAACCCCTCTTTTCCCATTTTTTTAACACGAGATGGGAATTAGAAAATTAAGTGTACAATATGTATGTTAACAATATATTATGTACACAGTGGGATATGGAATAATGAAGAAAAAAATAATTACAAAAAACTTAAAAGGTTCTATGAAAATCTATCAAAGAGCATGTCAATCTAAATTGTCTCAACAGAGAGACTGGAGACGTCTATGACTAACCATATGATTATTTATGTACACAAATCGTCATCACCCCCCCCCCTCCCCTGTCGACATTGTATGTACATTTATGATTTTACATGAGAGAAAACATTTTTTGTGCAAATTTTCTCTCTCTCTCTCATAATTGTCCACGGTAGTTTAATTTAGGGGGAGAAAGTGAAGACTGGTGACTATGGAAAGAGAAAGTGTAGAATAAAACTAAAAATGTAAAATTTTAGTCGGGGGGAAATTAAACAAGTTAAAAAAATATTTTTTTTTCCAAAGAATAAAATAATTCGTGTGAGTGGTTTGCATGCCAATAGGATTTTGTTGTCGGGTGGTAAGGAGGGAATTATGGAAACACGTTTGTGCCACTGCTTTGTGCATGTAACCCATGTCCTTATCTCAAGACTGTTGTTTTGCATGATTAGCTCAACCTTTTGCAAAACTCCGAGGGTTCTAGAGAGAGAGAGTTCAAGACTTTTGACTCAATAAACCAGTAGGAGTTGACCATACAATCTCGTCCACCAATATTATTATTATATTAGTAAGCCCTTGTTATATATCCATGACTTACACATTGCTCCACTTCCCCCTCATGCAAACAAAAAAAAAGTCCACCTCTCCCTCCCCACAAAAATATTTCCTCCCCCCTCCTTTGTAGACTGTTGACTACTCTAATGGTTGGCATGTATAAAAATTGGAAGGAGAAAAATAGTCAGACAAATATTACCCGTCCAGAGAGAGTTTGTTGTTGTGTAGAGAGAGAGAGGGAATGGTGGAAGGAGAACATGACGACAAGGACATGGACATGGGCAACATTGATAAAACAATGAGCTGAGGAAATAGGCGTTTTTAGACCAACTCCTTGACATGCTCTCCAAGTCCATTATTTGATAAGATATCCTGAAAAATACACATGCAGTCCTCCTCTCTCCTTCCTCCTTCCTTTTTTACATTTTATACGTCTCCCCCCTTATTTTTTCCACATTTCCTATCCTTCTCATATACAAAAAAACTCTCCTTCTTTTCCTTCCCCTTGCCTATATTACATTACTTTCATTAATTCATTCTCCTTTTTTTCTTTGTTTTTTTTTCTTTCAATTTTGCAAAAAGACGGAGAACGAGAGAGAGAGTGTGTGTGTGTGGAAGTGTGTGTTGGGACAAAGGACTTTTTTTTCTGTCCAAAAAAAAAGAATCCAATAAAAAAAGGGAAATGCATGCTGGTTCCACGTTACTTTGCACATTTTCTTAGAATAGAGTGTACAATGTAATACGTAAGTTTGTGTGTCTGGGCTGAAGGGAATATCTTAGCTGGATGCCATTGTGGAGTGAAAAACAGAGGATAGTGTAATACTTGGCAAATTGGGAAGAAATTGAATGGCAGATGACAAATTAAACGCGTCATTTCCCTGTCTGGTCACTATTAATCATGAAATTCTCATTCTCTAACTCTGGTCTCTCTCCACTCTCTGTCTCTGTAGGTCTCCTCCAGGACAAAACACGCACAACAAGACAAAGTCCATGTTGGTACATGTTGCTCTATTATAGGCTACATGAGGACACATAAAGTGAAAAGATGTAATGTATTTGGGAATCACAAAGTCAGAGCATTTTCTAATAATAAAAAAAGACTTGGGTCTCTTCCTCTCTCTCTAAAGGGTTGAAAGTCATCCGAGGCTTATCATTAGTCAAGAGAGAGAGAGCCCATCCTGACATGTAACTCCCGGCTTATTTGAAAATGAATGACTCTTTTTTTTATCTTCAACTTTAGTCTCTTTTTTTTGCTCAGTGCCAATACAAGTACAATTATAAAGAAACTAAACTGAAGGAAAATTTGTAATAGTTTTCAAATTATAAATCTATTTATGTATTTTTAAACCTCTCCCCCTTTTTTTTCTCTATTCATTCTTTATAAATTCTAAAGACTGACAATGAGTACACGTGGATTTTTATCTGTAGGGAAAATATTCTAATAGCTCAAGTGCATGGTAAGAATGGATTGCTCATGCAAAGTTTTTTTTAGGCAAGATAAAATCCACAAAGTATAAAATACAGTAAAAAATATATATTCCCATATTGTGCATATGTACAGTATCTGTAGGTCATTTCATGAATGAATGAGAAATTGATGGATGAATAAGGAAGACCCGTCCTGTTACCCGGAACATCGTTCTTATTCTTATTATTCCAAGGAGCACATTTTTCCATTCTTCTTCCCCTCCCTTTTTTTACTGATACCGTACATGCGTATTATTGTGTCCAAGAGAATGAAAAACTTTTTTTTCTTTCTAATTTTACTTGGTTTGGTCTTGCAAAAAATTCTTAAGGGTTTTTTTCTCCTCATACACGTGCAAAGAGTTTTCATAGAAATTCAAGTGGACATTTTCTTATGTTAAAGTATAATTTTATGCCTATTTGTATATAGGTAAAAAATATAGATTAATTCGATGCTGATACTTTTTTAAGGGGGAAATGTGCAAAATTTTGTAGATTTCTTTTTTGACAGGTTTCATCCGTTCATATGTTTGTACATATATGTTACTCGCTAAAGAAGAAAAAATTTTTTGTATATTATAACATGGGGAGACATTAGACTGAAGAGGAAGAAAAAATACATAAAAAACTATCAATCATTTTCCTCGTTTACTTGTACACGCAATACTATCGAGTACCCAATTGTACGTAGAGAGATAAAAAACTGATATTCTGATGGCACTTATTCCTTATTCTTTAGTGTATTCATCTTTCTCATGTGGGGAGTGCAAGTGTGTTTGCAAAAAAATGGAGAAGAAGAATAATAATAAATATTTTCCCTCTTTTGTCTCCCTTGTTTGTTGTATATGGAATGGCATGCCAATTGCATGGGATTGTAGGATGAGTTGTGAGGAATGAGGGAGAGACAAGTCTTAAAAAATAGTACCAACTCCAGCGATGCAATATCAATAACTGTTCCACTCAAAATTATGATGATGCCCACTCCACTCACTTTTGTATATATGGAGTGTGTGGTTGAGTCTCTACACTTTGTAATTTTCTTGTTTTTGTTGGTTGAGGCGGTGAATGTGGATTACTTGTTGTGACTCTTGTTGTTATTTCTCTCTCTCTCTCTGTCTGTGTGTAGGCCACATATCATGATGATGTACATATTTTGTCCATAGTTGTATTTCTAATATGTTTTTTTGTTTTGTTCTTTGGTGGTTCATGTGTATGTCATGTGATGACTTGGCTGTTGGTGGTTGACTACATGGGAGCGGTTGTCATTTTTATGTGGAGGGAGAACTGTTCAAATTATTGTCTCGTGCCGGTTGTAAATAAAATTGTTGACGTAAACTCAGTCCACTCACGATCACTCTCCTTTACCAAAAACTCTCTACAGAGAGATTCTCTCCCTGTGTGTCTGTGTGTGTGTGTAATAAGGCAAGTTTGTTCACCAAATGTAATGTAATGCTGTTGAGTTGACTACAATACTAAAAAAGACTGTGGAGAACAACACCATCCTCTACATACGAGTACGAGTGTACGAGTATTATTGGCCGCATCTCACAAATGAGATGAAGGAGACGTGCAAGGCTCAAAGTACAGCATTATTACCACCGTGTCCTATTACACACACAAAAGGGATGACAACAAAAGGATCCACTTGTTTGTCTATCTTTATATCCCTACTGTACTTCTACTTGTATATAGAAAGAGACTAGAAAACAAGACACAAGGGAAGAAGGACCAAATTTTGGGTGCTTTCACCCAATGACAACCACCACCAGCTTTTTTTGGTGGCCATCCTCTCCTAGTCTTGAACGTGACGTTGGTGGTTATGATCCTTTTGGGTTTTGCTAGTATTAAAAATATTAGAGTGAGTGTCCATAGTCTGTGTAGTGTATCTGTACACTGTACAGATGTACAATGTGAAGACAGAACAGGTTATCCCCTGGAGGGTCTTTTATGATTATCATTGGGCAATGAGAATATTTAACTGTTTTGCCTTTTATCCTTCTATACACATTGTACATTCTATTGTATAAAATTACATATTGTTGTTTGCAAACAAAAAAAATCTTTCTTTTTTTTGTCTACGCATCTTCACATTGTTTCCTAGTCCTTAATATAATATGTATCTCCATATCAATGCATACCTGTAGTCACAGCGGTATCTTTAATATTAGCACGGTGGTTTTAGTAAGGAAAAAAATAACTTTTGGTTGAGGGCCATGTTCTCTGTTACAATTACAATTTCTATTTTTTTGTCTAAACAAAATGGAATCATGTTCATGTGTGTCTCACCATTACCAGACCAGGCTACTGTGGAGGGAAGAATACAAAAATAATTTTTTGAAAAAAAATAAGAGGGTTCAACCACCACAGTCTTGTAGTTTGGAAACATAATAATAATTTAATTCTATTGTTATTTACGTATTGACTTTGTTCACCTCCTCCACATTCTTTTTTTTGACAAAAGGGAGTCTTGTTCTTTTTCTGTTTTTATTCTTGCACACACCAAAAAAAAAGAATGGGAGGCAGGAGCATATACAGAAAATGGGCTTAGACTTAATTCTTTAGGAAGGATCAACTCATAAGAGAGAGAGGGAGAGAAAAAAAAGGATAATAATGCTAAAATTTTATGACTCTTGTAGTGAGCACGAGTAAGCATTAAGACATTTTCTTATTTTTTTATTTTCAGACCACATTCGGGAGTTCACCTGTGGGAAACGCTACTACCGTACATTCTACCAGGATCCCCGAAGAGGCGTGCTCTACATCGGTGCTATGTAAGTATTTCTCTATTATTAAATATATATCCATAGCCATCCCCCCACAAATTCCCATATTGCATCTTTACACTTACTCTGAATGCCCGGAACGTGCACTAAACTTGCAAGAAGGAGAAGATTCTTGGTAAATTCCACGTCTCCCAATTCCAACATTTTGTACAAATGTTCTCTGTACAAAAAAAGAGAGAAAAAAATGGAGCTCGTATCTCAAGTCAGTGCGTACACATGTTGTACATTGTACGATAAGGGAGACTTGGGGAGTATTAGAGAGAGGGGGAGGAGGAGGGGGTAAGTGCAAACGTAAGCTAAAGCTTGTACTAGAATTTTCTACCTGATATCTGTACTGAGGATGATGATAGAATAGAGATAGAAATGGGAGCGAGGATTCGTCGAGGTAATGATATTATTGTGGACCTAATCAGATTAGTACCTACTTCCCTCAGCTTGATTACGATCTGACTCCCATCCTCAACCGAGAAAGAAGATGAATTCAAGTGAAAGAAGGGAAAGGAGTAAAAAGCTACATATGAGAGTGATAGAAAAGACAAACTCAACACCACACACCCCAGCCCTACCTTCTCCTCCATACTCTCTAACTTTACCTTGTGGTCTACAAAAGTAGTGTACTTAATTTTACACAGACTTTCTCTCTCTCTCTCTCTCTCTTAGTCTTGTAACAGAGAGTGAAAGACTGTAATGAACAAGAATTTCTATATATTTATACAAGTGAGAGAGAGAGAGAGAAAGTCTCCAATCAAATCTGGAGACGATGAAACACGGTAAAATTTCTACATTGATATTTACTATTGTACACCCACTCTCCCTCTCTCTCTCTTCTATAGTCTCAAAACTCATATTCATTCATCGTGTTAATTAATTGAAAAAGCTCATTTTGAGCCGAATCTCTCTTCATTAAATCAGTAAATATGGAATTACCTCACAATATCCTTGAAACATGTACAAGCCATTGTCTACGTCTTGTCAAAATATTTTCTCTTCTCTCCAAACGAGAGACCAATGACGCAATGAAATATGATACATTAGAATTCAAAAGTCGACAAGAATAATTCTAAGGGAAAGTATCAAACTACAAAATTATACTATACAATTTTACTAAGATACACCTACACGTACATACAACAATATAGACTTTTCTCTTTTCTACCAAAACTAATGAAAGAGACTAAAGAGAAAATTTGATAGAGTACATTTTATATATGTTAGAAGTGTGCATAACGATGGATTTTAGTTGATTTCCATACTTAATTTACAAAATGAAACTTTGAAGCCATCGGAGCAGACCAGGTGTATTGACATAGCACAGAGATGGATTCAGTCAAGAGAGAGAAAGTAGGGGAGCTGTAAAAGGAAAAGCTTTTTGGCTCTCTCTCTCTTATCTGTACAAATATCAAGTAAATTGTCGTGGTTTGTGATGGAGATGATGGGACTGTATATTATAACATTTATTAAGTTGACTATGGGTCCATCATCCCCTCTCCCCCTCCTCAGTAAATGTTCTTACATTTTATATAAACATTACATAGAAAATGGAATGGAGAAAATTTTGGGAAAGCTTTTCTTGTCTCGTCTTTAGTTTTAAGAGAGAAAAGTTTTCTCTTGCTAGTTGTCTAAGGTGTAGAGAATGAGGATATGAATGTGAATAGAATAAATGCAGTGGATTACACTGGATATAATATTATGAGGATGAGGATAGTCAAGAGAGAGAGAGAGAGATGTAATAAGAAAGGAGGCTGAGTGGAAATTCATAGGGCAAACCTAATGGATTTCGGATATTGCAAACTGATCGAGAGAGAGAAGAGGAAAAGCTTTTATCTTTGGACTAGTACGAGAGTACGAGTAGACTTGTGTGTTTGTGTGTTTACCCAGAACTGTGGGAGATTGGTTAGGCCGTCGTGGCTCAAGTTTAACAGAGAGACGGCATAAGTATGTATGAGACGTCTAGTATAATTGTGTCCTCAGATCTTTTCCAAAACTACAAGACGAGAGGAAAAAAGAGTCAGTTGAGAAGAGAATCAGACGGAGAATTTCCTACTTTCTAAAACCAACCAAAAACTACACTCAAACCACGCTCTCTCATGTAACCTACATACTAAAGACAGAGAGAGGGAGAAATGTACCTCGAAAAGAACCCCACCTCAACACTCTCTCCTCTCTCTACACACACACACACAAAACCCGAGTTTGATTTCACTCCCTTTGCATCCGAATTTCATTTTCATCCACTTTCATCTTCTCATTATTCTCTCTATGTACAGTATAGACTAATTTTTCCAAGAGAAATTCCATTCCCTTCGTTTAGATAACTTGAATAATAAATTTCGTCCATGTCGCTTAGTTTGTATTTGCGAGAGAGAGAGAAAGGAGGAAGGAGGTCGCCCTGCCATGAACGAAGATTAAAATATGAGAAGGGGGGTTAGATTTAACCCAAGGCTCAATACATAGAATTTACTCTATAATAGATAGATAGATATATGTATGTATTGTGAAAAGGAAATATTTTTTTTGTCGGGCATTGGGTCTCTTGAGAGAAAATCTTGAGACAAAAAGTGTTGAGCGTGTGTGTGTACAAAAGTGGGACTAAAATCGATTCTTCCATCTTGTCTCATTATATAACTTAAGATGAGAGTTTATTTAGAGAGAGAGAGAGTCCTTTTGTAACAATTCATTATTTTTCAAGTAATTACGGAAAGTGATTTGGCATGTTTATGGAGGTAAGGCGGGCAAGTGGGTTGGCTGCAGAGATACGATGGAGGTAAAGGCTTTTTATGTAGAGAGACAGAGAGAGAGAGAGAGAGAAGTTGTGGGAGGAAAAATAGGAGGCATTCACATCGTTAATTTGTGTTAAAACCCTGACTCTTTACCTACCAACGTCAACTTTTATCGTGTCCTCAATCCTAACTCCAAGGAAGAAAGTAACAATAAGTATTTACATTTACAAATAAATTTCCTACCCCCCTAGGGCCTCTCTATCTCTTTTCTCTCTCCAACTCCAAATAGTCTCAACACACTCACTTTTTTTATTTAACTTCTTTTTTCTCTTCTCTTCACTAAATGCGGAGAAACTTAAAAGACTCTCGGCTTTGTCTTGAGAAAGGGAGGATTTTGTTGTTGGTTTTAAATGTGTTGAAATTTAGTTTTGTACCTTTATGTAGCCTACTATACTAGTAGTACATACATAGAGAGTCATGTCCAACACTAATTTACATCCAAGGGACGTCTAAATGTAGTCTCTACAGATATTATGTGTACGGCCACTCTCTCACTCTCTTTGTGTGGTGGCTGGGCTGGCTGGCTATAGAGTCAAAGTGAGCGTGGGATATGTGAAGAGTAGAGCAATTTTAGTTTTAGGGAAAAGAGAGAATTTTGGCTATCTTGTACACTCGACAGAGCAAACTACTAGAGAGAGAGAGAAAGAGAGAGAGACTGGGAGGAATACACTACAAGTATTTTAATATTATCTCGAGTCTCCGTGCTCTGCCTAAACGTTGAGATTAATTATTATTTGTTATGCAGCCTTGCCTTACATGAAAAACATGGAGAGTCTCCCACAGCTAATCTAAACTCTACCATTTTCCCCTCTTTTTCAATTCAACGAAAGGAAAGTCTTAGAGAGAGAGTGGCTACTACTTTCATACACATCCTCATGTACATTCCATCCCTTGCCCTTGCTAAGCTCTTGACTTTGTATTCTTCATCTCTTGTGAAGCCTCCGTTGACATGACTCTCTCTCTCTCTCTCTTTTGACATTCTACTTGTTATAAAGTCGATTTGGAAGTTGTGTACCTCACCATGTAATATTTGTCTCAAACTATTTACACTGTTCACGATACTCCATGTACGTTATAATACTTTTGAACAAGATTCTCATCTATTTACATTAAATGCTGAGTAAGAACTGAACATATTTTGTGTACAGACTATATCTCGACAGATAACTAGACTTGGTCTATTTACTATTTAGTCAAGCGCTTAACTCTCCCTCCCTCCGTCTATGCGGGTACATTGTGGTTGTAGAGAGAGAGAGATTCTCATTTATTGTAAAATATAAAATGCATGGATTTTACATAACAGCAAGTCAGTCATATCATCATCATACGAGATGCTGTTCATGGATCATGGCCATACTTTTTCATTTGCATACACTTTCTACCTACACTCAAACTCTTAATATTGTACACTGTACAAGTGTATGTATACAAGTAGTTGAAATGGTAAAGCCAACACGATGGGAGGTTTCTTCAATGGATTACATGGCTCATAGTGGCTTTAATTATTGCTTTCATGACAAGAGAGAGAGAGACTGAATATATTGCTCGTGTCACTCTTTCTCTCTCTTGTCTGTTGTGCTTTTTCCCCTGTCGGATGTTCTCCTATTATGTCATCAACTTGAAAAGTACACCCCATCCCCATTCTTAACCCCCCCCCCCTCTCAACCTCCTAGGATCCTCATTCTTCAATGCAATTAAATGAATCAAAACAACAGATCAGTAAAGTTTAAACTTTAAAGTTTGAGAGAGAGGGAAATTGCAAGAGGAGAGTTTTTTTTTGTTTTAAAATTAAACATGAGCATTCCCCCTTTTGCTATTCGTACATTATTTAATTTATGTTGTATAATAATAATAACATTTTCTCTTTTTTTTAAAGTTTGAGTTTACTTTAAGAGACTAAGAGTAAAGTAGTTGTCGATGGAATATTAAAGTGGAGAAATGTTCTCAATATTGACAGTCAACATTTAACTTTATAATGTACATAAGGAATCCTTATTAAGGATGACTCTCTCTCTCTTGCAAATGACTAGCTAAATGTACACAAATTTTTTTTGGGCTCTCCTCATGATGACTTGAAAGAAGAGTTAAAAGGGAAAATGGGAGAAGATAAAAATGTGCTGAAAATGATTATAACTTATTGGTTTTCATCTGATATGGAAATACACATGCGAGGATGTGTACAACAGAAAAACATTTTATATCAGAGAGCGTACGAGTTAATGTTGTGAGTGTGGAGAGAGAGAGAGAGAGAGAGAAGTTGGTTTGCTTACTTGTAAATTTTTTTTAAGATGCGTAATTTATGCGTAATGATCTCAACCCTTCTCTCTCAACCTCGTCATTAATGTATTCTATACCTGCCATTATTCCATTTTGCCTCTTGGCTCCGATTTTCTGTGTGCTAGACACGTCCTCCTCCATTCCTTTCATAACTTTTAGGAGGTAGACACATTTAACGTACGTACATGTACATGAGGCATAATATTCTTGTCTAAATAAGCCTTAATGCATTCCTCATTGGAAACTTTTTTTTTCTTCTTCATCTTTTTACCTTCCATTCCTATGGACATGTGCAAATGACTAAAAGTTGTCTCTATTTTATTTTGAAATGGACAGACATTTATTTACATTGTGTGTACATATTATTACGCACAGATGGTTGTAAAAAAATGTAAGAAAAATAACGATGAGAATAAATAGTCAAGTTTTTTTTTCAGTTTTTTTTCAACTAGACTCTTTTTCATAAAGTATATTTTTTATGTGTCTAATAAAGTACCAATAATTTCCCTCTCTCTCTCTTTTTGCTATCTTTTTTCTATGTATCTAAATCTCCATGTTGTAGGAGTGTACATATTTTGGAAAAAGTTTTGAAAATGATTAAACTCTGTTTGTTGGCATATTTTCCATAATTTAATTCAATGACTCGACTCTCATGACACCAGATTTTTTGAATTGATACAGAAGCTCTGTTTCATAACAAAAAAAACAAGATAAAAATTATTTCTATTGTGTAGTCTCCTTGTGTACATTTCTGATGATGCATATTTCATATCAATTGAATGAGACACTACATATTATATGGAGAGAGACAGAGAGAGAAATTTTGGCATGAAATTCAATTGATGCTGGGAGCGTAATTGTTTTGGTAGAGAGAGAGACAGACAGAGAAAAAATTGTGCATGGACAATCAGATCCCTATGGAAAATGAAGTGAAGCTTGTGTGTGATTGCCTGGAGAAAATAGTTTTTTTTGTGTGTTGTGTGTACAGTCTATAGATAATACATTGGTTTTGACTAACTAACAACATTCTCTACACTTTTTGTTGTTGAGTATTCAACACACTTTCCCCAGTTCTAGAGTTCCAGTCTCAACATATTTTTATATGGAGAGAATAAAAGAGAGAGAGAGAGAGAGAAAATCAACATTTTGTTTGATTGTCTTGTTGGACATTTGGACTTTGCATGGCTAACTTCAACTCTTTTCTCTATAGATAATATCATTTTGAAAGAACCAAGTTGACGCTCACTCATCATTACATAAGAGTACTGTCGTCACTTTCCCTTTTTTGTTGTATGTACATATATGTCTATATTGTGTGTGTGGAAGCATTTTGTTGACATTTTCCGAGGGTTGAATTTTCAATGAGTCAGCATACAACCAAAGTTCTTGTTTCCTCTTGGTTGACGCTCCTCTCCATGTTTTAGACAGCGTAGATTGAATATAAAGAGTAAGAGCTAAGGGAAGGGAAGAGGAGGGGATTGATGGTGTGGGACTGATTTTACATTTTGCATTTTCTGATTACTTAACTACGTGCCTCCAATTGACTCAAACTCTATCTGTGTATTGTACAACCAAGCTTTTACATTTTCTATTGTCATAAGAATGAGGAGAAAAGACAAAAGAATTTCTGTCTCTTCATTTCATTTCCATGGAGAAAAGATTGCTGTAGATTCCATTAAGATTATTTAGTCTTGATTGAATTTATTTTAATTTTTTTAAGCATTTTCCTGTACATATAAATTGTTTTAATATTTTTTTGAAATTGAACAATTAGTACACAGAGAATTTAGTATATTGGTTAAATTTTGTATTAATTATTGTCAAGAAAAAAACACTTGTAATTATTTTCATAACAAAATTGAAATTTGATCTTGTAAAATATTGAGAGGAGGAGGACGACGCCCGTACTTTAATTGCTCTCTCGCTCTTGCTGTTTTCTCTCTTGAGGGAGGAAATTAGAAGAAGCTCAAGGGTTTGTACGGGGTTAGGCAACCATATTTGGTTCACATGTTAAAAATGTTTGTAGACACACACAACAACACACAACACTCTTTGCGTTGGTGGAGTATCCTCTTCATTTTCCTTTGTTTTTTTTCTCTCGAGGACCTCGTTAGCAGTTTTAAACTTGAGCTTTAATTATCAATTGTACATGAAAAACAAATAGGTCCATCTTTCTTCCTGTTGAAAGGAACATGACCCTATTTGGGGTTTCCGCATGGATTTTTATTTATTTTTTTACAACATGCGTATACACAACCAATGATTATGGATATCTCAAATACTCAAAATTGTAAAAATTTTCATAAAAAACAGTAATATCAATAACCACGAGTTGTAAAAAATAAAAACAAAAAAAAACTTTGTCAATTTAACTAAATAAACAAAATCAATATTTTTCTCATTAAATTGATCACACTAAAATCATTTTTCATGATTGAAAAAATTTTTGCACATTTTGTACTTGATGACACTAAAAAGTTTTTTTTTGATGTAATAAAACTAAAAATAAATATTCTGAAACATTTTGATGGTTTGAAAATGGGACCAAAAGCATGAATCAAATTTTATATAATTTCAACGGTGACTGAATTCATTCCTTTGTGAATTGAGTGTTCAAAATCCAAAAGTTTTTTTTTCTCTATATAAACTCTCCCTATAAATTCCGCCTACTTCCTCGTCTTTATCAAAAGTGTAAAGCGGGTAGAGTCTCAAAAGCGGATCAGGTTGACTGTACAAACTTTGAATTTGAATTGTACAAAATTTGTGAAGAATTACTGTCAAAAGAGAGAGAGAGATAGGACTGTGGGTAGGAGGAAGAGGAGAAAGTGCCATGAATGGGTTGGTTGAATGTTGAAACTGGTTGAACAGTTTTCCATCTCTGTACATTCACTTTCTTATCTCAGACACCGCCTTCCAACTATTGACGAGAAGATGAGGATGACTTTGTGAAGAATGTGTCACTCTCTCTCTGATATAATGGTGTGTAGCTCATGGTCATGTGTGTGTGACTTGTGGGAGTGAGGATATATACAAGAGACTATAATATAAATAGGAAAACTATTGGGAGAGCTTAATGTGTTTTGAGATGCATTCGTGTGTGTTGTATGTGTGTTTGTACAATAGGAAAAAGGGGATGGTGATGGTGGTTTTCCTTCAATGAACGAGCTCCAGTTTGATTCGAGTAGCTTTCATTTCCCCTTTGCATTAGACTGACTACAGACAGAGAGAGAGAGACTCGTTTGGGATGAAACTGTTTCTCTTCTACCAATCTATGGATGGATATGTATAAGCTTCCTCCTGGTCTCAAATACTTGTTTGTAGTCATGTATCTCTTTGATGTGCTTTTGAGTGGAATTCCCTCTCTCTCCATCTCTCCACTTTATATCATGTTGGCTGGTTACCGGGGAAAAAGACAGAAAGAGAAAGAGGGTAGGAGAAAGGAGAGCGAGAAAAAAAAGAGAAAGGAAGATGAGGAGGACGTAAGTGATGGTAACGAAAGGAAGCGCGGTGGCGACGGCGGTTCGCTTTCATGCCTTTAGGTTCCCTTTCTCTCTAGTCAAAATGATTAGTGAATGACTGAATAAATAAATTCAGATTCTCCCTTCTTTTTTTATTATCACTACAATAGAGAGAACATGAAAATTTATACATTGAACATTCCCCATACAATCTTTCTTCCTCTCTTCCTCCACTCTTTTTTTTGTAAATCGTTATAGGTACATGTTACCATAATAATACAAGTTTATATTCTTTACAATAAACCATGCGGTTTTCTCCAGAAAAAGGTAGTGAGGGTAATCTTGACTGTTGTCTGTGTCTAGTTGAGAATTATTGATTAATCACAACTTGTTGTTGTCTCTTCATACTTCCTAGCTTTTCATCCCCTCTCTCTCTCTCTTGCCTATTTGGTGGCTGTACAACTTTTTCTATACAAGACTTTTACCAGAGTTTTCGTTTGAAAATCCATCTTGTTGATTCAAGGAATACATAATAGAGAGTAGATTACTTATAGACAAATTGTGTACACAAACTTTTCAACTTTTAGAGAAAAACTACACAGGGAGTACAACACAAACTGTGTGTACTCTACAGAGTACCTCTGTAAGTTTGTAAAATGTAGGTTGAATCCATTCTATGTATTAGCATCATGAGTGGAATGACCGACCTGAACTCTGTTCTCCCTGTTTTTTGTGTAAAGTGAGGTGTATCTCATGAATAATAGTCAACTTAAACTGTTTTTTTTTCTCTTCCTCTTGTTTTTTTGTACACTGTACATACTGTAAGATGGATAGGTTGGATGAAATTAAATTCTTTGATGCTTTCATGTACTTTTAATTAAGTCTCAAAACCCTCCGTCTTATCTTATGAGTACCCTTATTTCTACAACGGTTTAATGAATTAATGAAGGATTACTCTCCCGGCTAAAAACTCCGAGTAAGAGTCACTCCTCCATAGCATAGCTATGCTGTCTATGTTGTCTACAAATACCTATGTACTTATATAACACACTCAAGTAGGCTATATATATTATAATTTATTTAGAATGTTATAAAATTTCAAGACTCTTTTTTTATATAATACTCTTCCATTAAAACTATGTAACATCATTTTATATGGCCGGATGTTCTTGTACAAAAAAGAATTCTATGACGACTTGGAGTATGTTATTAAGACAGTAGACAGTACAGAAGAGAGAAGGGGGAGGAGGAGGGGGGCATCAAAAACTGTTGGAAAGAGTATAAAACTTTTTATTGCCTCTCAACCGACGAGTACAGGACCTTAATCTCGAGACATGAGAACAATGGAGAAAAGTGCTAGAAAGAGGGTGTCCTTCTTCAAGGGAAAAAAATACGAGTTAAAAAAAAAGAAAGAAGACCAATGGTGATTTTCTAGTTTATGTCTTGTACTTTTACTTGTTTTCTCATTCCTCCTTGAAAGATGAGTACCCAATGGAACAATGCAAGGAGAATTAAACGAGAAGGCCATTCCAGTTGAATTCTAAAATATATATCTATCCACATCCACTGTAAAAGAGTTTTTTTCTCTCTTAACAATAAATTTGTTACAATATATAAACAAAAAAATAACAATGGGCAAACTATCTGTATGGTATGGTATGTAACACTAACATTTTGTTGGCAAAAAAGAGAAAATTGTAAAAAAAAATAGGAAATGAAAGTTAAGATTGGAACGTGTAAAAAAAGGAGGGGCGGGTGAGACTATTATATATGGAGAAAGGAGGAGAAAAGAATTCAGCAATAACGTCAACTTGTGAGCTTTCATTTCATTTTGGAGAAACTTGTGACATGGAATAATTTGCTAGACAAGAAAAATGTACAGGGACAAAAAAATACGTCACTTGAAGAGAAAGTAGAGGAGAAAGAAGAGAAAGATATGATAATGCATATTCTTTCACTGATACAACCAACCACTTGACACGGCTAGCCATATTTACGTACACACATGAAGATAGAAACGACTTTCTATATTCTCTTTCTCTCCCCCCTCCCCCTTCTTCTTTTAGTAAAAGAAAAAGAGAAACTTTTTACAATACAAACTAATGCTTTCTTTTTTTACGTTTTCCCTTCTATTTCCTCCCTCCCCGCGTGGTCTCTTCTAGTGCAGTTAAGTGTGTGTGTGTGTTTCACCAGAAAATGATAGTTCCTGGTTTTTGCATGTCGTCTATCTGTAAAACTTCATTTTTTTCATTGCCAACCAAAGAAAGAGAGAGAGAAAGTAAAGCATACGATTCTTGTTTCCACTCATGTACTTGATGTTAAATTTTCTTCCTTTTTTTCATTTAATTTCAACTTTAATATACTCAGACTCTCTCTCTCTCTGTGTGAGAGGGAAAGAGCAAGACACGCAGAGGATGTGTCACGACACAAAGTCTTGTGAGCTTTCTCCCCCTCATTCCTCTCCCTGTTCTTTATAAATTGGCCATATATATTATATAGTCAAAAAAATGGAGAATGGCTATGAGAATTTTACTTTTGACGTGTATTATGTAAAAATAAAAACTTACGGAAGTCATGGGGAGACGTGATGACTTGCTAATAAGACTTGGACTGATGAGAGAAAGAGAGAGAGAGAGAAAGCCAAGACGAGAGGGGGGGGGGGGTGAGTGAAGTGAGGGTATTACACAATGGGAGAATGTGTCATGTCTTGTCCATTTTCTCCATGCATCACTTTCTCTCAACACTATGCTCCTCCATGTATTATATTCTATAGTTTAATATTGAATTGAAGCTGGCAAGTGAAAGTAGAGGTTTTTTCCCCGTTCCTTCTCTCTCTCAAACGAGGGAGACAGAGACTGGGAGAACGTGTCTTCAATGTAATAATGTATGCTGTCCGTTGTAGGAGGAGGAGGACTAGAGTCTATGTCTGTTGATGCTTTCATGTGAGGAAAATGTAAATTTTTTCACGGGAAAAGAATTTCCATATCTGAGACGTTTCTCATGTTGTTCATGGCATGGCATGCATGAGAACGCCAACAGAATTTCTTGGTGTTCATTTTACTAGCCAATTCTACACACACACACTCACAATATATGCACAATGTACTCCTGTTCCTTTCAGTAGCTTGTGCTCATGATGAAATATGATTTTCCTTCTTTGAGACTTTCATCTGATATTGACAAGATGTCTGATTAGACGAGAGAGTCCATAGTCCCTCTCTTACTCTTGAATTAAATGTATGTTGTCAGGCTATACTTTGTAGCCCCCTCTTATCCTTCTCTCTCTGCTTTCTCCAACCAGAGAGAGAGAGAGTCCGTCAATAACAGTACAGCAACAGCATGAGTTTGACTTTCTCTTTTTTTTAAATAATTTATATTCAAGCTTATGCCTTAATTGGCCAGAGCATGCAAATAATAATGTAATGTAATTTAGATTCAAAATTCAAATGAACTACCAAAAACTGTCGGTTGCCAAATGACTAACTTAACCTTTCTCTCTCTCTCTATTTTATCCTTATGGAATATTAGGCTTGTCTTGTGCCATGTTTTTCAACTCTAAAATATTGTACAGTCAAGACGTAATTAAGAGTCAATGGGGGAGGGGAGTGAATTGATGTGATAATGAGATAGGACCAACTCCACTCATGCACTCATTTCCCCCCCCCCACCAACCACCATCCTGATAAAATACACGACATTTTGAGGAAATTCTTTTAATAAAATTTTTAAAAAATTTCATATTTTTTCTTCCTAATTTAATTTCTATGTTCATGATTATATTGTCTAAATAATATCCAGAATTTTTATTATTTTGATGACTTTATTTTTACAATGATAATGATAATGAGTTGAAAAGATTTTTTTAATTAGAAAAAAAATGTACATGATTAAACTACGAGTTTTACATGAAGAGGAAATTTAAGAAAATTTTAATCATCATGTATCACTCTTTTTAATCACTTGAAACTCTTACTTTTTTTGTTGTTTTTTACTCTTGAGTGAATTCACAAGTTAACAAGTTGACCTTTTGGATTACAATGTACTTTATATATGTACAGATATATTTATGTTGTTTCTGCTCAATTTAATTTCATAGCATCAAGCCCCAGTTTGCTCAGGATTTGGTTGGTGGTTTGACTGTCTTGAGGGACTTGGTAGTATTTTTCTTTAACTTGGGTTGGTTGTATTACATTACATGTGATTGAATTTGGAATGTTTAAGATTGGATTTAAATGGATTTCCTGTTGAGTCTGTGGTTTAAATCAAGCTGTTCATTCATGACCTGAACTATGATAATTGCTCTCCTCTGTCTACTTGTACAAGATTTAGTACTTTTTACGAGTCTTAAAACTCTCTCTCCTTGTATCTCCTAGACTCTTTTCCAAATGAAAGAGTTTTTTTTGTCTTGCCTTGGTTAAAGATACTATACGAGCCATTAAGGTTATTGGGCATCAATCTAAAATGGACGTGGACATGGACATGAATTTCTGAATGACCCCTTTGGTGGTTGGATCTTACCTTTCTCTTTTATTTTATTGTCCTTCCATGTTTCCCTTGTTCATTCCTTTCTCATCGACTTTCTCTCTTGTGTCTGTACTGTGTCTCAACTAAAACTATGGACTGGACAAGATTGAAAGGAAAGTTTGAAGGAGGATCTAAACTGTAGATTGTAAATATATCTTGTTGTATTATGTCTACACTTTCTCTTACTTTCTCTCTAGTGTTGAGGAGGGAGTGTCCTGTCTGAATCGTTGAGAGTGTAAAAGATTCTTAACATTTACTTTGATTATCCTCACTCTCCAAGTTTTTTTCTCCTGTTTCCTCTCTCTTGTCTACAGTTGATAGAAATGGAGCGTACAAGTCCTTTGCTTTTTACTTAACTCTGGTTTTACTTTTCCTTGTTCAATTTTCTACGAGCGGAACTCTCTCCTTTCCCCAAAGAAAGTTTTTTTTAACCTTTTCTCTCTTGTGAGACCAAAAGAGTTTTTTTTGGCTTGGTCATGTTCATGTACATGTAGTAGCCCTCCCTTGGCATCTCAAGGAGATGAAGAAGACGGAAGTATCCAAAAGATTTTTTTCAAGTGTGGGAATACGCGTATACTTTAGTAATGGGACCTCTTCTTCTGTTCTTCTCTCTTTTTCAAAAGCAATCATTTGTTTTTATAGCTCACCACTTTGGCACGAAAAAATCTTACATAGATACGAACAGTCTTTCTCTTTTCAAACTTTCTCTTTCTTTTTACACTTTGACTAATTTAGAAAATAGTTTACATTATTTTTTATACAAATTGTATTTCCTCTCATCTTGTGGTTAACATTTGTTGTTAATTCAACTCAATTTAAAAGACTGTAGAAAATTGTAATTTTAATAAATGTTGAATTTTATTTTTTTATTTTTTGAAATTAAAAAAAATTATTTTACTATTAAAATTATACTTGAAACTAGTCTTGTTATTTTGTAATAAAATATACAAGAGATTTTTTTTTGAGACAATTAATGTAATCACATGAATGAGTTTGAAAAGACAAAAGAGACAAGAGAAAGGCTATTAAATGAGAAAATGAGAATGACATTGCCCAAAAAAATGCTTTTTCCTTTCTCTCAAGATTCAAGTTAGCTTGGTAAGTAGGAGACGATAAAAAGCAAAGTAAATGACTCTTCATTTTACATGGTCGTCTGTAAAGTTGCTCCACAACATTAATTTTCTTTCTCTTTTTTTGGCACACCATGTAAGAATTTTTAGTCTTGTTTCAAACTCCATTAATGGTATGTACGTCTCAATTAAACCTTGATCATATTGAAGGCAGGGGAGAGTGAAAGGGGCGAGGGAAGAAAACTTTGCCTTCTTGTTCCCATTACGGCTAAATGGGATGCAAGAAAAAAAAGAGTATTGACACGACAGTGTATATTACAAGGAAGAATAAAAATCCTGTGGTGAAGTTTTTGGTGGGAGTCTAGTGATGGTTAGGCTCATAAAAGGGAGGCAAATGGAATCTCAAATGATGGTATTATGGGTGTCGGTGTCATGTCGCGTGTGCTCCATTGCGTTGCACACGCATCTCCCTGTCTCTCTTACTCCCTGGTCATTGTCTCGTCGACCCAAATGCATTTCGTGACAGGAATTTTCATTTTGAATATAAATATCATATGGATGGATGAATTGGATTGGATTGGAGACCCCTCTTCCTCTCATCTCTTCAAATACACACACCATTCATTTTCCATGAATTTCCCTCCTGTCCTCATCCCATTTCAACCTTTTTTTCTATTCCACTAAACTTTATCTCTGTTGGGTGAGACGGAGGGACAAAAATTTTCCTCTACATGAAAAATCTAGTGGATGATCAATGTTGAAAAAGAGAATTTGAACAACTGCATGTGTCGAAGAGAAGAAAAAAAAATTTAGCATGCAAAATATATAAAAGAACTAGTGTCTATGTACTAGAGAGGGGGAGAAGGTTCATGAAAACCACCAGGTGAAAGTCCCTTTCTATGAGACAACCGCAATGCCCAGTTAGGTTACATGGAAGACCCCACATGTCGTCTACACAAATATAACCCGTCTACTTATTGTACCTGCCCTGTAGTCCCAGGTTTGAGCTCCATTATTACCCGATGTAAAAAAAGTGAAGGGAGAGAGGCTAGCTTATGTGTACAATGTATCTGTACACTTTACACTGTAAGGTGAAGGTGAGGGATAGAGGAATAGATATAAAAAAAGAGAGCAAAGATGGTTAAAGTTGAATTGCATATGCACAAGTGTTTTCAATTGCTCTCCTTTCCTCTCTCTCTCTCTCTTCCCCTCTGAACCAAACTGGTATGGCTAAACGAAGCCAATTTGAAAGTTTCAATATTTATAAAGCCTTTTTCCTACTTTCAAAACCCAGCCTCAAAGTCTTGGTCTTGTTCTCTCTCTCTCTTAGTTTTATATAGCCTGACATTCATTCTCGTGATGCTTTCCCTTATTTTACATTATATTGTTGGGAAAAAGAGGGGAAAAGGTGCACGTACTTGTATGTATATATGTATGGATGAACGTAAAAGATCTTTATTGCCTGTTTTATTTGCTTTATTATAACTTTACGGGGGGACGCCCTTTTCTCTTTTATTCCCGGGTGTTATTACCGAAGCATTGCATAGTTTCATAATTTAAAACGTTGAGAGCAAGTTGCATAGTAATTGTGTACTTTAAGGCTAAATATCAATGGAATTTATGGACTATTTTAATAACTTGTTTCAATTTATGGGACTACACAACCCCCATTTAGAGCCCCTCTTCTTCTTAAAATATCCAAAATTTTACTTTCTCTTCTTTCACTTCCTTAAATGCGTACTTGTATAAGCTAATGTGCTTATATTTTACCTTGTCATTATTTATATCCTTGAAAAGCAAAATACCCTTTTGTCCCATCCGGTGGAAAAACAATGGAAAGAATGGGAAGATGGGGGAAGAAATCAGAAATTAGTTTCTACTTTCTCCCTCTCAAATTGGCTATGGCTATTCATTTCAACTTTAAAATTATCAATCTGTACCCCCCCCCCCTCCTTTCTCTCTATAAATGAATTGATTGAGTAAACAAAGGGAGAGATTAAAGAATGCATAAAATAAATAAGCGGAAAATCATCCCGAAAATGTGTTGCCCTTTGTCATCCTCCATGTCACGTACGAGTCCCTTACCCCGTCCATTCGATTTGAACTCAGATCTAAGTAGTCGTATAGACTACCACTACCATTGTAGTCTGAAGGAGTCCCGGAGTCCGTCAGCTCATCGGAGGACGAAATGTCCGGGAATTGAATTCAACTCACGTAGAAAACCGACAGGCAGAGAAAGAGAGGAAGAGAATGACAGTGAGAGAGAATAAGGGACCCAACTTCTTTTATTCTTTTTTTTGGGTTCCAATTAAGTCAGCTGAGAAAGAGAAAGGAGAAAGAAAAAGAGAAAGGAGAGTTGAAAGTAGAAACTTGTCCAGGATTCTGTACTGTAGAAAGCGCAGGTTTAAGATGGCCAAAGTTAACTCCCTAAACTACAGCCAAAAAAATTTCTCTCTTCATATAAACTTCTTTATCAGTATAGCATCATTTTGTACTGATAGTACAAATGTATGTATGGGAGAAAGGTACATGAGCTATAAATATAAGAAGATGTCTTGAGATAATTTTGTATCGGAGTAAAAGTATGGGAAAGAGAAAGGAATAGAAATGGATAGGGAGCATATTTGGAATGATACAATGATAGAGACTCATTCCCCTCATGGAGGACCCAGTGGGAACTTTTTTTAGGGGTGTCTTTTCATACATATCAGACTTTGTGGGGTTGATCAAGAGAGAGAGAGAGACTTTTCAAGTAAGTAAGAGAGAAAGAAGATAGAAAAAAATGATCTAGCATCAAACAATGAGTGTGTGTGTGCATTACGCTTTGATATTTTTGTTCTTCCGAACTTCCGTTGTCAAGAGAGAGAGAGAAAGTAAAAGTAGGGAATACATAGGTTGAGTCGTGTAATAGTAGGAGAAAACAGAGGGAGAAAGGAAGAAGGAGGGGATTGGTTTCAGAAAGAAACATTAATGAGGGAACATCCCAATTCGCTTTGTCTCGCCGATTGATCTTCTACCAGTCTATCTGTATCTGTACTCTCTCTCTCTCTGTAGGAGAAAGTGTAGAATGGAAAAAACTTGGATGGATTGTGTGTGTGAAGCACGTGACGTTGGCAGTCTTAGGGTCACAAAACACTCTCCCTGTAGAAAGAGACAGGAGAGAGGATTTAGTCTGTGGAAAATGCTGAGTAGACGAAAAATTACGGTTGGAGGACTAATGATTGGAATTGGTCACAAATGAACATTCGAGTTCATGGCAGGCTTTCTCTTTTTGTCTCTGTAGAAAATTTTTCTTATATTTCTTATTACCAGGAAAAGTTTTTTTTTGAGATTGCTTTTAATAGTATGCTTTCACATATAGGCTCAATTTTTTTTTTGTTCCTCAAATTGTTTTCATTTGCTACATCTACCTTGCTTTCTCTCTCAAGTTCATCTCTTCTTTTTTTTTTGTTGGTTGATTGTTATTTTTATTGGTTATCCTTTGTCAGAGATTCCTTTTTCCTCATTTTTTTATGAGAAAGTTGGCACAAACAAAGGAACAAGCTTTTTTTATTTCATTTTGGTTTTATTTTTTATCTTCTCTTTTCAAAAAGCCCCTTGACATGTCACAACCCTCAATGTACTTGGTGGAGGCAAGAGTACCTTGAAAATGGTAAAAATAACACGTTTTTTTGGAGAAAAAAAACAAGTTGGACATGAAAAAAAGTTAAATTGAAAAATAAAAATTCAATTTTCATTCCATTTTATAAAGTCTTGACAAGGAATATAGAATATAAAATATTGTATTAAATGAAGAATGATATTTTTTTTTTTGAAAAACTTTTTTACAATAAAAAAAAGTGTCTGTCTAACTTATGATATTCTCCAATTTTTTTTTCAATTTAGCTTTGCATAACAAATATAAAAATTCTATTTATATTTCTCTTTTCTTTATTGCTCCTTGCTTATTTTTTCTAAACTTTATACCAATTGTAGAAAGAGAGAGAGAGAGAGAAAGAGAGAGTCCTTGTCAGTTTTTGTCCATTTAGTGTCTTGCTCAAATTGGTTGAGATGAGATTCCAAGAGAAAAGCCAGTGAGCTTAGAATCAAAAAAAAAATAAATAGAAACGTAATAATAATTTCTTTACAAACGAGAGGAGGGGAGGGGGGAGTTAAAGAAGGAATAAAAATCTTAGGACTGTCATGACAGAAAAATATTTACTTTTGTGCAAGACTACAGTGCGAGAAAGATGAAGGGGGGAGGGAGAAAATATGAGATTCTTGAAAATTGCTCATTGTTAAGAAAGAAGGAGGGGGAGAGACAGAAAAAGAAAAAAAAACTTTTCCATAATATGAAAAGGAAGAGAGAGAAGGGGGGGGGGGAGAAATTAGGTCATATCTGGATTTATGGTTAACATGACATGAAAGTGACAGGAGGCTGAAAATATGGTGGAAAAGAAGATGAGAAGATGAAATGAGAAAAGATGGGTATTATGACTAAGGCAGTGTGTACAGGGTATGGCCATATATAGGATTTACAGTTTTTGATAGGATTGACCCAAGAAAATGAAGATATATTTGACGTTTTGTCGTCTAGTGGCATACCATGAGAAAACCACTCAGAGAGCTTCTTTTCCCCTACTTTTCTACTTTATGGTGATGATGGTGGTCGTCCCGAGTTTTCTTTGGTGACTCTCTCTCTCTCCACATTCTTGAGAATAGAAGAAAGTAAGAGAGAGAGAGGGGGAGAAAAGTTGGGGAGAATGGAGGAAGGCAACTTACGTGAGAGTCATTTAAGCTGGTACAATGATGAACTCTTCTTTTTTTGTGAATATTAGCATAGTTTAGGGGAGTAGGAAATGGAGGATGGGTTCACATGCCGCATTGTCATCCTCACTTTCTCTCTCTCTCTTTTACTTTCTCCCCTGTTGTTCAACTTCAACTTGGTTTTTTGAGTTTGAGAGAGAGCATCGATTTTTTTTTTATTCGGAATTCAAGGAGCAGCTAACTTATTACGTAGAGTATGGCCTTTTTGGCTTGACTTTTGCCAACTTTTTATGCTAGTTGAGCATCTAAAACTCTTCTTTTTTGGCTAAGTGATGTCGTCATTGTCTTTAAAAGAGTTTTTCTTTTACATATAACATCTGCGATGGAGAGATGAACTTTTTTTTTGCTAATTTTTCATTTTCATTTTGCTTTCTCTTCATTCGCACACACTCACTTTCTCTCTCTCTCTTTTCCTTCCTTCTGTCTCGTGCTTCAATAATCGGCTTCCTCCTCTAAAAAAAACTTTCAAGTCAAGTCAACAAATCCTAATCATTTGAAGGTTGGTTGGTTGGTTTCCAATGAGGACATCCTCCCCTTCCAAAAAAAAAGTTGAAAGAGCCCATCTCCATATGGGAGATGGGCTCATGGGGGTGATGACAGAGACTGTCATTTTCACTTTTTTTTGCTAATGTTCTCCCTCCCTCTTTTTTTGTCTTGAAGTTTAAGAGAAAAAGATGATCATTTTACGTACAAAATTTTTTTTTGTTCCTTAAATGACTTACAAGACAAGGGGGATGAGGATGACAACCGCTATAGTAAAAGTTTGTATAGAAATCATCCACATTTTGTCCTTTTTTTTTACTAACAACACTCCAGTTCCTCCCCCTTTTTTTATCTTCCATTTGAATTACTCTCCCTCCTCTTCATCTTTTATAAAATCTACCCAAATGTCTGTACAATACATTTTTGTACATATGTAAAAAAATGTGTTGGATTTTAAAATAATCCTAATCAAAAAAATCACAAATTATATTGCTCATCCTTCTTAATGTAATTCAGATCGATATGACTTGACACAAAAGATGAAAAAAGTGAAAACTTTTTGTATATTTTTTTTCAAGGGAAATATAATTTTTTTGTGACTTGATCTTTCATGCATAGCTTCACCTGCACATTGAGACAAAGAAAAAAAGAAAAAAAGTGAGGAGAGGCATTAGAGCGACTAAGCTTTTTCACTTCCTTTTTTTCCCCTCTTGAATTTTGCTAAAAGGAAAAAAAAATAAAGAATGAGAAAATGAAAGATAAAAGAATGTACGAGTACACCCCCCCCCCCTCCTCCTCTGTTCTAACATGCGTTGAATTACTCGTTTTCTATTTTTTTTCAACTCTTATCTTGTCCTCATCCTCCCTCCCTTGTTTTCACCATGATCGCATCTTTTCTTCACGAGTTTATTGGAATCTTGTCAAGGCAAGAGGGATGCAAGTCTTGGATGCAATTTTGACTCTCAGCACTCTTCATCCCTCTCTCTCTGTCTCTCTATGATAAATATTATAATAAAATTGAAAGGGGGGCTTTTGGTATAAAAATCTCTTTTGACGAGAAAAAGAAAGTCGGAGTCTTTCATTTTTCTTAGTTTTAAAAAAGAACAAGAAAAATCAGAGTCTTTTGTTATTTTTTTCCAAGAGACTTTTGAAGGATGACGGAGGAAAGGAATAGGAAGGAATTATTATTATCACTCAGTGCATAGAAACCAAAGAGAAAATGCAGCCTCAATTTTCTTCCATTTAGTACACACTTCATTCCTCATTGTGTGAGGAAGGAGAGAAAAAAAATATGGGGAAGAGAGTATGCAACTAATCTTGTTTTATTTTACGTCTTCACTTTATCTCGGTCTCCATGTTATTCCTTCTCTCTCTCCAAGAAAAAAGAGACAGAAAAAAAAGAATTACAAAGTGCATTGGGTTACATGGCTGGCTCCGGCTCCATGTAAGAGACTGCCGGAGGGGGGGGGGGAATATGGCGTTGAGTATGTGTAACGATGCAATAATGTCGAGAAATCCTTTTTATGATGTCTTTCTTCTCAAGGTATCATTGATGGGGAGTTGAAGACATGTCATAGAAGGGACCCTTTTTTCCTAAAAGGAATTATTAGTGGTCTCCTATCTCTAATTTATTTTTTTGTGGGGGTGGGAGAGAGAAAAAAATAATTTAGTGGAGCCAATAAAAAAATACTCTTACGTGTATCTGTACAGATACAGATACAGATACTCTAAAAAATGGCTCTCTTATTGATTGTTATGTGTCTCATTAAATAACATGTTTTTCTCTTTGTTTTTACAGGGACAGAATTATGCGGGTGAATTTGAGCAATATCAGTCATATGGATTGCAAGGTAAGTTTTACTATTAATTTAATTAACTAATTTTAATTACTTTTTTAATATTCGTAAATTGAAAAAAAAACAACACAAAGTTAGTTTTACTATGAAAATACATGTAGACTCTTTTTCTGATAATCTTTTAATTATCAACATTTTAGTCAATTTTACGACATAATAAATATTTTAAAAAAAGAGAAGGCAGAGGCAATGAAATTTATGACATCATTGTAATAATTAAAGCTCTATTGTCTCATGAAAGGGGTGGATTTTTTTTGATGGTGAGCTAGAGTCTAGAAACTAGAATGGAAGTGACTTTTTTTTAGGAAAAAGAATTTTTTTTATTTTAGTGATGAACATGCACTGTCATGTATAAAAAAAAGGCTGGACACGCAATCCTTATGCTAATGCTAATGGTAGGATAGAATATTGGATAATATAAATATAATCATCCCAAAATACATGTGACTTTCATCATAACTTTTGTGTGTGTGTATTTAATATGGCTATGCCTACCTGTGTCTGTCATGGGGAAAGAGACACTGCAAGTTGAATAGTGACAAGAGTATCTATCAACTCATAAATGTGAATGTGGGTGTTCTTACTTTAGGGTCATTTTACGTTTGTGTTAAACCGCACAAAAAAAAATATTTTGTACAGTTTTTTGGAACACCCACAAAACAAAAAAGACTCGTGCACATATTCATTTATTAAACAGTATAAAATGGGGGGTTTTGTAGTGAGGAAAAGCTTGAGTCATAATTTTCTTACATTAGACAAAAAGAGAGGGGCTATATTTATTATATACATGCTAAATTAACATTATAATCAAAGCTAAGGGGTTTCATAGGGGTAGGCGGGGATGTGTCCATGCGTTTTTTGATAGTGATCAGAGACGCTTCGTTTTTCCTTGTACAAATGTTCATTCTACAAATGTACATATACATTTCATTTCATGATAGTCATTAATGATTACTACTCTCTGTGTATTGCCAAATTGTAAAAAGGGCGCAACGTTAAAAATAGAGGGGGGGGGGGGGAAACAAGAGAGCGACAAATGGAAATTTTCTCTGTTTTAATCTAAAGGCGTAAAAACGGTTTATATTGTTATCTAGAAATTTAGTTAATTAATGAATTAACTACAGGTAATTATACTTTCTTACATACAACACTTTTTTCTACACTCTCCCCCTCTCTCTCTTGTTAGCTGGATTATATGTAAAGTAGAAAATCATTAAAAGTTTTTGGAAGGAGAATTTGTACCACAGCTTAATTTAAATGACTCTCTCTCTCTCTTTGAGAAATGTTATGTAAATTAAATATAATGGTAATGCAGCTCATGATTATAATTTTATAAATAAATAGACTATTTTTAATACACACACACACAGAATTGAAATAAAAGAGAAAAAGAAGTTCATTTAATAAAATTGCCACCACTGTAGCCAGTCTTTTTTTACACTCAAAAAATTTCTTTTTTGGTAGAAGACAAAAAGAAGAAAAGAGTGGGGGGGGGGGTAAAAGAAACCAAAGTCTTGTGGAGAAGGAGAGAAATATTTCACAAGATGTGGAGACTGAATGTGTGTAAAATAATAGAATAGGAAAATATAGATTGGGTGTGGGTGCTTTGTCTTACCAAGAATTCCCGTTTCTCTCTCTATAATGTGCTACAGTTTATAAGACATACATTAAAGAAGGAGAAGGAGGGGAGGGGATGATGGGAGGAGGACGGTGAGGCATTTTGTATTAGGAATTGAGAAGGCCATAAGTTTTAATTTAATTACACGCTCCCCATCTGATTTATTCCTCATTCACATCATTTGTAGTCAGAGTACATATTCTTTTTCCTATATAAAATCTCCCCGAGAAATTCACATTCATTGTTTTTACAGTTGAACCAAAAGACAGAGAGAGGAGGGTGAAATTCTTCTTTGAATCTGGAAATTAAATTAATCTAAGGAATAAAGTCACTTAGTCCATACCCCTCACATATTCCCATTAAACTCCTTGGTTCCATCTCCCTTACAATTGTACATGTGTTCTTATTATAATAGATAATGGCGTCAACTTGTGTAATATATAAGGAGAGAGAGAGTGGGGGGAGCGTGTATTAATTTGATTCATGAATAAAGATTATTTTTCCCTCCTTCCTTTTTCATGATTACTCATTTACATATTAAGAGTCTCCATGTATTTTTATAATAGAAAAAAATGAAGTGATTATAATAATTGACATTGTTGGATTTAAAAGAATATATTTGTAATTTTTTTTTGTATTTGCAGAAGGACTCACTCGTGATTAACCCTACAGGCCCTGCTAGCTGTGTCTCCAAGGGAAAAACTGAGGTATGTCTTTTAGTCCCTTTGTATAATCCTCTCACACCTCGTTAAATTGTGGTTGATCAATTTACTTTGTTATCGACATGTTTCTCTTGAGTACTACTTGATTGCTTCCCCAAGATTTATATTAATGGCCCCCCACATTTTCCCTCGTACAATCTACAACTCGTAACTTTCCCTGATTCTCGATTATTACAAGGAAACTTGTCTACAATCAGAAATGGCCCATGTACATTTACAGGTTGTACATACATATAGAAATGGAGTATGTCGTCATAAAAAAAGAGATGCTATCAGAGTCAGAGTATCTCACTTTCACAACTATTTTACTACTATCTTGTTGTTGCACAAGTATAGTTTTTTGTACTAAAAGTAGTGTGGACAGAATTTATTGGATAAAATGAGTGAAAGGGATGACGTCAAGGAGGAGTGAAAGTTATAAAATTCTGTACATAGTTTTTTTTATTCTTGGTGTAATCAAAAGAAAGGTTTGGCCTTGTTGTGCACTTAAGGGATTTATTTTTATGAGTTGAATGAATGAGATTGAGTTATTTTTCTTCTTCTCTCTCTCTCGTCCTTCATCTTCATTTTTTTCTTGTGGCTATTGGCCCTTTATTATGACTCTGTTAAAATCTCATTCTTTCTAGGATAGGCCAATAGTACACAATTTTCATTTTAACATCAAGTGAATCTCGATTGTGGAATCTGAGAATCAACTTTGATGAAAAAAAAAGAATTGTTTTATTTATTTTTTCATAATGGACCGCCTTTTCTTTCTCTTGTTCTCTCTCTTGTACTACGAGTGTACTACTTTTCCTTCCGGCCAAAAAAAAAACTTTCTCCTCACAACTCAACCCTCTCCTTGTTTTTTACGGTGAGAATAAAACCAACTGGCCACTGACCACTTTTTTTTTTGTTGTTCAAACCTAATTGGTGAATAGGTACGCCGTCCACATGAAGAGAGAGAGAGAGAGAGAGAGAGAGAGAGAGAGAGAAAGTCTTCCATTTGGAATATGTGACCAGAGAAAGGGGAAAGTTTTTTTTATATAAAATCGTATATTGATGAAAGACATATGTACAAGAATAAGAGAAAGAAAAAAGAATTGGAGATTACAAGAACGTGACATTTAAAGAGTAGAGAATTCACAAGTTTTTCTTTCTCTCTCTCTCTTGATGAAATGGAAAAGAAATAAAGATAGAAAAAAAAGATATGAAGGAGATGAAGTAATAGATTGTGTAATTGAATTTTGACTAGTTGTAGATAACGATGAGGTTAAAATAAATACAAGGAGAATATAAAGAATATATAAAAAAATGGGATAGAATCCTCAAGTTTGTTGCTCTCTTTTATATTTATCAAGTTAATCGTAAGATATGGCATTCACTCACATCTTATTACTCCCGCTATCCCTCCTCACAATACATTTTGTGGTTCACCTTCCCTCCTTCTGTTTCGATTATCGTTTGAGACGTTTTTTCTCCTCAAAAAAAACAACTTGTTCTCCACTACATGCATGACTTTTCCCATAAATGAATTTTTTTCCCTATCTTTTCTCTTCTGTTTTACTTTCGTTTCATTTCTCCTCCTCCTGGTGTGGCTCCTTATTTCTTCCTTGAGTGCGGAATGTCGGAGAGAAGTAGGGCAAGTGACTGTGGCCAGTGAAATGTAACACGACCGGGGGTCTTGTTTCCATCTGGCAATTACGTGAGTGTACATATGGGTCATGACTTTCCTGTACACGCTCCTATCATTCTACATTACATCCTATTTTCTCCCAACAGCTTTACGGTGCCCTGTGTAATCGTTTTGAACCATCCCTTTCCCTTTTACATTCTCCAGTTTTGTATGTACAAAATGTATAAAATTCTACCTTTTTATTATATTTTTTTTACTCTAGTCTTATACTTACGTATCTCTCTGTATATGGCCTCATAGTTACATGAAACGCTCTCCTTTTTTTGGTATGGAAGACACCAAAGACAAAAGGAAGCAGACACCTAAGTATTGATGGCATTGGTAATAACCCGGGTAACCCAGCCATTTTGAGCAGTGGATCAGGTTTATTTCCCCTGTGAGCTTTCCATTTTTTTTCTATAGGAGAAATGACAAGACACAATATCCCTCGACCCTTCTCTACTGTATAGACGTAGAGATGGATACGCTCAGAAAAGAATTTTGTACAAGATGCTTGTTGATGCTACTCCAACTCCTCTGGCCTTTTTTTTCTCTCTTGTCTTACCTTTTCCTTTTTCTTAAAGATTTGGCCAAATAAGAAAAGAAAAAGGGGGACTTGTATATTTTTAGTTATTTGCTCTCTAGAATGTGTTTTTACTCGAGGAAAAAATTGTAGTCTCTTTTTTTTGCTTGGAGTGTGTACTACATAGGAGAGAGAGAGAGATGGAGAATTGAAAAAGGAAGAGATTGTAGTTGTATGTATGTCACACACTCACACACCTTTTGGTTTAGTTTATGACTCGTGTTTCTATTCCCTCTCCATTCCTTGTCTTTCACATAAAAATCAACTGCGTGAAAGAAAGAAAATACAATAAAAATAAAATACCAGGGAGGACCACTGTGTTCTCAAGTAGGCGCTACTACAGTACAGAGTACAACAGACAAACTCCCCCCTTTATTCTTCACCACTAAAGATGTGTGTGTTACCAACTCATTTGTCATTGTGGTCACGTGCTTACTTTCGTAGACCTTGCCCCGATGAAAAGTAATTGACGTCGTCGTCGTTTTTTTTCTTTAAGGGAAACCTTACACAGCTATTATGTATGTGTCTCACCATTTCACTTGTCTTATTTTTATTTTTTTTATCTTTGACCACTTTTACAGGACTTTGACTGCCGGAATCACATCCGAGTGATTCAAGCGATGGGTGATGGAAACCGCCTTTAGTACGTCAAAAAAACATGATAATTTTTTTTTATTTATCCATTTAGTATATTGTGTCATATTTTTTAACTTGTGGATTTATAAAGTTTGTGAATTAATGAAAACTTTTTTTTACTCTTTCTATTCTACAGCGTTTGCGGCACCAATGCACATAACCCTAAAGATTGGGTCATAAACGTGAGTTTTGATGTTTATTTTTTTTATTGACTTTTTTTAATCTCATTGTTGTTAAATTGTTGATTAATCTTTAACTTTTTTTCTACTCTTTTCTCACTATTTCTTTTTTTGGTTTAATTTTTGATTTTGTGGAATGATACTTTTCTATTTCTTTACATTTAAAATGCTTTTCTAAAAAAACTAATTTTCTCTTCTTTAATTTTGAATGTGGGAATGGGCTTTTGAAAAAAAAACAATTTTTTATCAGGAGACTAAATTGCATAATAAAATATTAAAACAAAAAAAAACACCGCAATTAATTTTGAATGAGGTCACTTTCTTAATGGAAAATAGTATTTATTATTAGAAAAATTCAACTAATGTGTAGTTTTAAAAAAAACTAGTCTTTTTATCAATTATCAATGGAGAATGCATTTAGATTGTGTATTTTTATTTACTTAAATTATTTAAGTTGAAATTTAAAGTGCAATTCAGAATATAAAATTTTCAATGTTTTATTGACTGGCAATGGCTTCATTTAGTGTGTAGTGATAAGAAGCAATTAAAAAATAAAAATATAATCAGCTTCTCTCCTCTCATAAACTTAATGACTGGAATCACAAGAGAGAGAGAGAAAAAAAAAATTTTTTTTGAATGAGAATCTAAAAATAAATGAAAAAGCTTTTGATGTATTGCAACGCACTTTCTTAAATGTTGTGTGTGTGCTGAAAATAATAAATAGTTAAATAAAATGTTAAGAAAGATTTATTGTGATTGAGAAAATAATAATAATTTTTTATGATTTATAAGATAAAGAGAAAAATGATTACAAATATTCTTCCTCTCTTTCTATTTCATGTTGGAAAAATTTTGTAGGTACCAACATTTTGGGAACCGAATGTAAGAAAAAGGGTCTAATTCTTTTTTTTTTATTCTTCTTCTCTTTCATATTCACTAACATTACTAGTTATCCTCTATACATTTCTTTATCAACATCAACAAGAGAGAAAGATTTTCTCAAGATTTTTATTTACAAAAAAACAATCGATTGTACTATTTGTGTGTGTGTGTGTCTAATGGATTAAAATGGTTTTTCCTTGTAGTCCAATTTAACGCCTCTTCCACGTCAAACTTTTGTGCCGGGCATTGGGGAAGGAGCAGCACGATGTCCGTAAGTATTTAACTTTGTTCTACTCGTAAATAATAAATTGACATTTTTTTATCTCTCTCTTTCAATTTATGGAGTGGAGAGTCTGTCATGACGTCGTTAGTAGATTTCATTTTTTTAAAAAAAAGATGGTTAAATTCTCTAACAACGCAAAACAGAGAAAAGAGACAAAAAAATAAATGTGTCAAATTTATCAATGATATTTAATTTAAATTAAATTTTCTCTACTTTTAGATATGATCCTAATGACAATTCAACCGCTGTTTGGGTTGAGAATGGAAATCCTGACAGTCTTCCTGGACTTTATAGGTGAGTGGCTGGACCACACAGACAACTTTAATAAAAAATTTATATCTTAAATTCTAAAGCCTTGTACATATACATGTACATATGTATACAAGTGTGTGTCTACCTTCTGTTAATTTTTATAAACCTTTTAGTGTCTCAAAGAAGTTTACCCCCAACTTTTTTTTTTACCAAAAGTCCAACTCGTTGATTTTTTCCCTGCTCATGTAACTTGAGCTTATCAGTTTTGTTAGATCGTATACAGATATATTGTATATACATATACGTATATATATTGACTTTGTCCATCCTAAGTTTAAAGTTACACACTAGAGACTCAGGTAACTTTTTTGTCGAAGGCAGCTGACAATCCTTCTGGTTGCAGGGGAGAGAGTGTGTGTGAGAGAAGACCCCTTGAACAAAAAAAAGTTGCATGGTAACATTTTCCGAGGATTCAAGTAGTAGTCAATAATGTCACCCAAGTTTGTTGTTTTTTTTAAAAAAAAAAATGTTGGATTCCAAGCTGCTTCTTTTTTTTGTCCCCTATGAGTCTTGTTCTTGACAACAAGAAGGACGGCAAACAGAAGGAGACACTTAAGAAACAAGAGATTTTTGTGTTATTCTATATCTGATGATGGCTAAGCAAACTAACTCATTTTTTTATCTTGTCCCTCTTTTTTTTCATGAACAGCGGGACAAATGCTGAGTTTACCAAAGCCGATACTGTGATCTTTCGGACCGATTTGTACAATATGACGACCGGTGAAAGGAAACATTCTTTTAAGCGAACATTGAAATATGACTCCAAGTGGTTGGAAAGTAAGCTCTTTGTTTTTTTTTAAAGAATGACTTTTTTTCTAAATAAACTTTTTTTTGTAGACAAAGTTTTCTTCAAAAAAAATTATCCATCTTTGAGGATATTTATTAATGCCAAATTTTTTGTAGGCTACAAAGTTTAATAAATATTTGCACTATTTTAACTCTAACTCGTGACAAAGAATTGAGATTGTGAGAATGAGCAAAGGCTGTTTTTTTATTTTGGTTCACTTAAAATATACAAAAATAAAACTTGTAAAGTTTTTTAGAGTCAAAAAACTTGCCTACTTTAGTAGAAAGGTCATAGATTTTTTTTTGGAAAATAGGTTGTTGTTGTTGTTGTTGTATAGGGAAAAAAACAAAAAATATTTTGATGTAGTGGTTAAATGTAAATTTGCTACTACATAACTAGTCCATGCCATTCATCATGTAGCCAGAGTCGTTGAAAAAAGTCACGTTTAAAACTTTTTATCTTTGTTTGCACTAGCCAATATTCTAACTTGGAAAGGTTGAGGAGTCTATGGATCGTAGTTTTTTAGTTTTTTTTGCAAATACAAAACATGTCCTCCGCTTATTTGACATTTTAGTGACTACAACTTGTGTTTTTTATTCTCTTTGTAGAGCCCAACTTTGTTGGATCCTATGAAATTGGGGACTACGTCTACTTCTTTTTTCGAGAGCCGGCTGTCGAGGTGAGTAACAAAATACAGACCATAGTATGTTCATACATAGGTTATGGTAGTTTTTAACAATTTTTTTAACTGACTTGATACTTTTGGGACAACTAAAATAAATGTCTTTATATGTTATATCTATTTCAGTATATGAATTGTGGAAAAAATATATACTCCAGAGTGGCTCGAGTTTGTAAGAGGGACACTGGAGGGAAAAATATTTTGGTTCAGAATTGGGCCACATATTTAAAAGCCCGTCTCAATTGTTCAGTACCGGGAGACTATCCATTTTATTTTAATAACATTGGTAAATTATTTAATTGTATTAATACAAAGTACAGACATTTAATTTTTCAGTCATTCAATTTTAATTTGAAAATTTTATTTTTCATTTTTTTAGAATCGGTATATAGAGTACCCGGAGATGATGAAAGATTTTATGCGGCTTTCACAACGACGGGCTCTGGTTTCAGTGGATCCGCTTTGTGTGTCTTCACATTGGATTCCATTCAAGAGGCTTTCCGGGGTAAATTCAAGGAACAGGCCACCTCAAGCTCTGCTTGGCTTCCTGTCTTAGCTTCAAAGGTATTTTTTAAATACAATTACGGATTTTTATTGTAAAAATTAATTTTATTCATTAATTTTAATTTTAATTTACAATTTATTTTTAATTAGACGCCCGAACCGAGACCAGGAGACTGTGTGAATGATACTCAAGCTTTACCAGGTAATTTATTTTTAATTTTTGAAAATGATCATAAAATCACGAGTTTGGTTTTTTAATGACAAATTGGTGTTTGTTTTGTAGATGCGGTCTTGAATTTCATTCGCTCTCACCCGTTAATGGACCAGGCTGTGGAACATGAGAGTGGCAAACCTGCATTCTATATTCAGGATCTCACTTTTACTCATTTAGTCGTTGATAAAGTTCAAGTTCCCCTTTCCCGACAACCCCTCGATTTCTACACCATCTACTACGCTGGCACTAGTACGTTTTTTTTACAATTTAACAATTATTTCTAATTTAATAAAAATATAAAGAATTTTAAACTAATTTTGATTTTTGTTTCTGTTTTGTAGATGAAGGCAAAATTTATAAAGTTGTACAATGGAGAGACAACGAAGGAGACATAAAATCAGAATTGATTGACATTTTAGAAGGCACATATCCTGAGCCTGTACGAGCTATGGAAATTTCCTCCATGGTAAAGACAAAAATATTTATAAATTTTTTTAATGGTTTCTTCTACATTTTATTTATTTATTCAATGAAATAAACTTGTTGTCATTTTGAAACTAAAAATTCTTCTTTTTTCTCCTTGTCTACACAGTACAAGTCAATCTACGTCTCATCGGATTATCGAGTGAGACCAATCGGGGTAAATCCGTGCAGAGCACGTTATGACAACTGTGTGAGATGTGTTCGTGATCCATACTGTGGATGGGACACTAAGGAAGGCATGTGCAAGCCCTACTCTCCCGGGTAAATATTCAATTGTCTAAATATTACATGGGAAGAGATACAGAGCTCTTCATCTCTGTCAATTTTTTTTCATTTGTTTATAATTTCGACGATTTTCATTTTGTGACACAGGTTGTTACAGTCTGTGGGTGGGAATGGATTAGTTTGTAATTGTCGAAGATGCGCACAGCAAAAGAGGGTCGTGGCCAATTGGGGCCAGAGCTTACACTTACAGTGTTCCGTGACCCTTCCGGGACACGTTTCTTCCCTTGTCTCCCAACCCTATAAATGGTATCATTACCCCATTTCCAATCAAAACCTTCAACAACCTCCCCAAGCAATTAAATACAGGTAAATTTTAATCATTTAAATACTTAATTAAACAGTACAATTATTTTAAAAAAATAATTTTTAATATAATTAAATTTCTCCCATTTACCTTCACAGTTCCGAGAAACATGTGCTTACAGCAGATAGAGGATTAGTGGTACTTAGCATAAGTGAAACTGATGGTGGCCAATGGATGTTGAAATATGAAGAAAAAGACATTTCCTTAACTTTATGTAATTACACTAAAAATTAAAATTAAATTAATGAGGTTCAATATTTTATTAAAATATTTAATTTTTATTTAGGTTCGTATAACGTGACTGTTGAAGTGCAAAAATGTGCTGCGCCCACTCAGGCATCAGACTTTCAAAAAGTTTACGCAGAATGGTGTCATGAATTTCAAAAATATAAACAGGCCATGCAAAATTGGGCCCGTCGTCAAGAGGTAAATAAATTCTAATTTAAAAACTAAATTGTATTAAATTAAATTAAAATTTTTAATAACAAAAAATTAATTTTAATTAATTTACAGCAATGTGGTAAAAAGAATGGTGGTGACCTGAGTGCCAATCATCATCCAAATGACATAATTTTTCAACCAAATCATCCCTACGGCTGAATTTATATTTAAGTACTTAGACGCATATTTAATAAATTTTAATAAATTATATGAATAAATAATTTAATTAAGTTGACTTCAAACTGCGATTTAAATCCCTGCGATGAATATTATAAATTATTAATTTAAATAAATTTATAAATATAAGAATTCATAACGTTAAAAAAGGAACAAGAAGAATAGAAAAAAAAATGAAAAGTAAATTTGTAAAGCTCAGTGCCTATTTTTCGACCCTCGTCATTGTATGATCGTCATAAATTAAATAAACTGATAAAAAAATAAATTTATAAATTATAATCTTGAGAGAAAAAAGAAACGAATAATTATGTAATAACTGATATTATAAAAAAAATATTTAAACATATTTAAAAAACAAACAATAATCACCAAAAATGAAATAAAAAATATAATTCGAAAATAGAAACCAAGTCAGAATACAATTTATATAGTAAAAAATTAAATTGTGAATCTCATTTTTCTGTTAAAAAAAGGTGATCCTATTCCACACAATTAAATAAATTCAACCCCAATTAAAATCAATAACTATAAAATAGACAATGAAAAGAAAAACATATTCTACACAATAAAAATAAACAAGCAAAAATAAATACCTTTATATACATATGTATATCTAGAAGTATACTACAAAAAAAATAAAAAGATTATATAGAGAAAAAAAACAAGAAAATAAATTGACAAGTTGTAAAATGTTGAATTTTTTGAAATGATTCATCATTTCACAAAATTGATATTCCTCAAATTTTATATTGTAAAACACAAGTTGAAAAAAAAGAGAAGACGGACGTAATCGCAAAGTTTAAGTAATAATTAAAAATATTATAGTCAATTTATTTCCCCTTCGTGTCTCTGTTACAAAAATAAATAAATAATCCTAATCCTCCGTATATTACATTTATATACGTAAAAAGAATACTTGTTACATTTGTGTGTGTGTTTTAATGTGATTTAATTTTTTATTGTTGGTTGGGCCATCAATTAAAAATAATTAATTCATGGACAACTCCCTCATCCCTCTCCTCCCAATTTATAATTTTGCCTTGCACAATCCCCTGGCAAATTATTAAAAATAATGTCCCTTAACTATAAACTCCTTTATTTATGTAAAAAATAAATCACACGACAAACACACACACACGAGAATAAACACAAGAAGGGTTTATTTAAAAAAAAGAATTTAGTCATTTTGTTAATTAATTTAATATTGTAATTTATTTATCTTTTTTTGTACTATTAAGATCCAGTCTAAAGTGTTATAAATACAGTATAATATATATACATATATATTTAATATGTTGCCACAAAAGAACAAATTTAAAAATCTTCTATATATATCCTAATCAATAGAGGTATAAATTAATGATGACATTTAATGCATTAAAATTATATTTAAAGAGTAGAAAAATTGTAAATGAGAATGAATGAAATTCTTCATGGTGGCTGCAAGTTTTTGACCTGCTCCCCTCGTTTGATTGTTAATTTTGTGAATATATAAATAATGGCGTAAATGATGAGAGTGTGTGTGTGTGTGGAAATGCTGAAAGTTGTATGTTTAGTATGCAGAAAAAAAGGCTTATGAAAAAAACAAGGCGAGAGAATGTGAGAAAAAATATATATTTCATTTTTTGTGGTTTTCTTTTTTGTAGAAAAGAATCTTTGACTTGACAAAAAAAAGAGAGAATGATTGGTTCGCCTTTTATAATTTTTCGACACTCTGAATGATGATGCATTCGTAATGTGAAACAAAAAAAATCGATGAATAAAAAATCATTACGTCAAAATATTACTTTTTTTCGTCCCTGTTCTCAATCATTTTATTTTATTCATTAATTTACTCTAAATAGAATTTTTAATTTGCATAATAAAACAAAGTGTGTAGCAAGATACGCATCTAAGAACTTAATTGACATTAGGATTTTAATTACTTTAGACATTTTTAACATACGTAGCACGGTTAAGAATGAAGCCATTTTAAGAAGCTGATTTACAAGTAGCCTTGTTGTTTGCTAACAAGTCCAGAAAATTAGTCAAAAAATAACAAGTTGTGGTTATGATGATATTTATGATTAAAATCTTTAAGTAAATTTTCCTGTTTTTTTAAGTGGAAGAACATTTTGGATAAAAAAAATTGATAAGAAATTAAGAATTAATTTTATTACGTGAGAAAAAAAAGGAATTGTCCTCTGAACTTCCATTTCATTTTTCATCAACTGGAATATGTAGGAAACAATGCAATTTAAATGAGCTTCATTTTGTCTAACATTTTGACTCCATTTTAATTTTTTCATCAATAAAAACAATTTTATATCTTTTTTTCCATTAGCATCCTTGGTTTAACTTGAATTTAAATTTTGAAAATAAAAACTGCATTTATTTTATGACAAAAATGTTACTTTAGCTCCACAACTCTTAATTCCAGCGTACTACACAAAAGAAAATAATACTCAAGATTAATAGAATGTGTCTAAAAAATTAACAATATAGAATGTTGATGCTGACTTGACTGGAATTTTAAAACAATTTAAAAATATCATCAAACTTCCGTAGAATTCCTCAGAGACACGTATAGTAATTTGGCTGCGTAACACTTGCATGAAAATCATTAAATTCCACTTAAATTAATTAGTTGCTATGTAACTTGAAGAAACTTATTTCGTGTAAGTACTTCATGTTTCAAATGACTAGATTAGAATTATAATTAAATTTTTTTTATCCTCTCTCTCTCGTACTGCCTTATCAGCCCATATTATAAAAGTGGACGAGAGTGCATAATTCAACTATGAATTTTATAATTTATGCTCAGACTCACCTTCTCTCATTAGACGTCTAAGAGACGTCTAACAATAATTTAACGAGATCATAAAAGGTCAAGTACATTTCATAATCTTTTAAGGAAAGAGAGAAAAAGTGTGCGAGTAGAATTTTCAATAGCTCAGTTAATTTCTTCAAATAATCTGTCTAGTTGATATCAACTCAACACATTTTCTCTCTCAATGTTGAATTAGCTAGTTAGTTACGAATAGCAAGACAAGGACACGAATATTTTGAATTTGTTGGAACTAAGAACAAGAACCAACAAGAGACCGGCATTTTCATCTTTACTTTTTGTATCAATTTAGTGGACTAGTTAAAACTCAATTGAAAAATGATGATCACATTAAAGTCAAAACTAAGTTATATGATTAGCCCTGAACTTGGCAAAGATATGTACATGCATACTTGTATGAGAATAGATATAAAAGTTTTTGTACGAGGCCATGACATATAAGAATTGTCAATAATGGATGACGTACATGTGTATGTACTTCTAGTGTTTTACAATAATTCTTTTCTCTTTTTTCAACGTCTTTTAGTTTTCAGCTGTTCCTCTACACAATACACAGGCCACATTTATACATGTATTGGATTACCTTTATTCCCCCCATCCCACCTTCTTTACTCATCCTCAGTTTATCTTATTAGTGACAACATTCCATCTTATTTTAAGTCTTCATTTAAATTGTATTGTGACCATTCCAAATAAATTTGCTGGAACTGACTTGCAGGAACTCATGTCGAAAATTATTTTTTTTATAAAATAATGTCCGTCTACTGTTACCTGTACGGACTCGTCATAATATTTTCAACTGTTCAATCTCATCCTATACAAAAAAAAATTAAATCTGTGGAGGACAATCAAGATTACGAGAGTTTTGTTTCTGGTAAAAACATTTAATTACTTTATTTATAATTATTTATTTATTTTATTTTCTGTTTTAATTAATAAAGAATATGTTGAAACTACCTTATCACCGATGGCTAGTGAAGTGGAGGCTAACAATTTTAATGAGACACAGTTTGACCAAAAGGCTAATATTCAAGTTAAAAAAGCAGTCAAGGATACTGGTAAAAATCTTTTAGAAAAATCATTTTGTAGTGTAATTAATTAATTTTAAATTAAAATTAAATTAAATTTTAATTTAAAATAGGGAACAGAACGGTCATCATTGTCTTTGTGTTGATAGTGATGACAATAATTGTGAAAACGTTGCCCGTCATCATTGCCTACTCACTTCCTTATTTTTATGCCGATGCCAATACCAAGACAGATGACAATCCAAAGAAAGAGTCCAAAGAATGTCAAGACGATTTTAACAAAGAAATTATTGAGGAAGATGGAATCCCAAACAAAATTCAAGTTCAGCAAGATTGCTCAATCGACAAGGAAAGTACACATGACACTCAAGAGGAGGAATGAAAAAATATTAGTTAATTTTTTTTAAATAAATAAAATGTAAGTATTATTGTGATAATAATTGCAAAAAACTGACTGAAAAAAATGATAATAATAGGCCATAACGCGTTATGTACATACATTAACGTATATAATTGTATGTACATTAATGTAATAAAACCGGCCTTGTTTTTTAAAGCGTGTGATGTAAGTAATACATATAGTTGTAAAATTAGTTAAAATTATATAAGTAGAACACGTGAGTACTGTAAGACTTTTTGATAAATGTTTAATATTTTATTAGTTAACGCTTAGTTTATTTTCCTTTGTCTCTCTTCGTAATGACATTGAAGACTAAATTATTTGAGTAAAATAAGTCCACAATTTACATTTCATGATTGTCCACGTGGCGGGCCCAATGTGTTCACTTGTACTCAAATTATATTCAGAATTTTTAAAAATAATAATTTTAATTATTATAATAACGTATTTTGACAGTACTTTAGTTTTTGTTGACTTGATTTGTACAAAATCTTTGTGATTTTCCGAAACATGTGTCGTTAAAAAAAATTGATGAAATATGTTTAACTCGCACAATTATTAAAACAAAATAAAAATAAAAACTTGGAAGAATCCTTAATTGTATCTTGATTTAATAAAAAAAAATTAAATTGAGAAATCATTTTAATCTTTGAATGGAAAGAGTTTTGACATGTTTATTTATTTATTTTACCTACTATATAACAGTAGAGCCTTGTATTTAATAAACATTGGGTGGATGCTTATGAAACAGTGGCTTAAACATGTTTGTGGGCATGAAACCTATTCTATAGACAAGAGAAAAATTTCACTGATAAGCCAGTAACATTTGTTATTCTTCTCCTTCAACAAATAATCCGTCAATGTTGATTATAGTTAAAAGTGTAGATAACTTAATTACTGTCTAACTAAATACTATGTTGCAATTTACATTTAAATTCTTGCTATATTTGTCAAACATGAGAACATTCCCCTCTTGATTTTGTTTGAACTGATGGACAACGTGAAAAAGTTTTTGTATTATTGTTTAAATATTTAAATTAAAAATATAATTATTAATTAATTCTCAAAATGGAGTCTGAAATTAAATTATTAAGTAGTTCAACTAATGATCCAGATTCAATTCCTCTTTATCGAACCAATGAATTTCCACTTCAGGCAGCTGCCAAACTTGGAAAATGGGAAGAATTGTCTCAATTAATTGGATCTGGAGATGTTAAATTGGTTGACTATCGTGGCCGAACTTGCCTTCATTGGGCTTGTAGTTTTCGTAAGAAAAAAAAAATTTTTGGGAAATATTAGAAGAATTTCATAATAATATTATTTTTTGACATTAATTATTAAATTGAATTTTTTAGCCAATCACACAATTGCCTTGAAATGTGTACAAATAATTTTGGAGAGTGATCAAATATCTCGTTCAAAAAATGGAATTGAAGTTACTAAACAATTTGTGGATATTCAAGACAAATCACATGAAACGGCTTTACATTTAGCAGCCAAAAATGAATCTAAAAAAATTGTAGAAATTCTTATTTTTACAGCTGCTGATGTTAATTTAAAGTACATTTTCATAAATTTTTTTACATTTTAACTATCATTAAATTTATTATGTTTAATTAAATATTTTACGGTATAAAAATCAAACAGATCAATGGAAGGGAAAGATCCGTTATGTTTAATTTATGAAAAATGTCCCAATGCAATGATCAACGTCTTGAATGCTGGCATAACTATGAAAGACGATTTTGAAGCGACGGATGAAAATCTCAAAATTGTGGCTGATTTTGGGTACCTTTTAATTTTAATTTAGGCAAAAAAATCTCAAAATAATTGAAAAAATTAATTTTTCAGTGCAATTATTGGCTATGATCCACCAACAAATTTAAAAACGGGTGTTGTAGAATTTCCAAGAGAAACTGAATTATTGGCGTATGCTTTAGGTAAATTAAAGTCCAATTAAATCAAAATTCTCCATATATATTTAATGGTTTATTTAATTTATAATTAACATAAAATTTAATATTTTAGATTGTACTCCTGACACTTCCAAAGAAATTTTAACTCATCCATTAGGTTATTTTAATTGATAAATTGTATCCTAACAGAAAATATTTTAATTATTTTCATCTGTATCAGTTCACCTATTCCTTGAATTAAAATGGCACAAAATACGACATCTTTTTTGGCTGTCCATTGCTTTCCATGTAAGTCTTACAATTTACAATTAATTTAATATTTATTAATTGTAATAATTCAATAAAATGTTAATTTAACAAAAATAAATGTCAGATATCATGGCTCGTACTGTACACCGTTTTCATTGCTGAAGTTTACCTTCAAAGTTGTCCATACAATGCCAAATTCAATTTATCCAATCTTGAAGAAATATCCAAGGACTCAGGATCAGGAAAGACAGCTCGATTCTCTTGGTTCAGTGTCTCCCCGGAGTATGTTTTAGACAATAAAGGTTTTTAAAATCGTAATCATCTTTATTTAATGTTTGAGAAGCAATTTTTTCCCCTTTTTTTAATTTCATGTAATGTCAGGTAAAAATGAAATAAATTTATTTTTGTAGATATTTTATGTACATTAAATCCATCAAGACAGTGGATCCTCTACGTGCTTTTAGGAATGACGTTGATGGTGGGTGGAAAAGAGATTTTTGAGATGTGTTCAGTGAGAAAATTGTCAAATTATTTTAAGGGACTAGAAAATATTGGACAATGGCTCCTCATTATTTCCACCATAACTTTGTCATATCCTGTTGTCTTTACTTGTGCCATTCCAAATTGGTTGTATGAATTAGCAGCGGTGAGAAAGTAATATTTATTTATGTTTAAATTATTAATTAATAAAATATATTAAATCTCATTTTTTATTTTAGTTTGGAATATTTTTAGCATGGAGTTTAATTTTATCTTGCCTTGGAAAACATCCTCGACTGGGACTCCATGTTGAGATTTTAGCCAAAGTATTATTTTTATTCTTTTCTTTGGAAATAAATTTTAAAAATTAATTGTATTGACAATTAAATATTTCATTTGTAGGTTTTGAAAAGTTTTGCCATGTTCATGCTAACTTTTGCATCCCTTCTCATTGCTTTTGGACTCAGTTTATCAATTCTTCTTCCAGGGGTAGGTTCTAATTAAAAAGAAATAAATTCTTTTTTTTAATAGATAAATAATTATTAAGGTAATTAAATAGAATTTTGAGTAATATGAAAAGTGGTTGAAGATTTTAAATTTTTTGAATTTCAGAATGAGTCCTTTGTGTCTTTACCATTGGCCTTTATTAAAATTGTAGTGATGATGACAGGTAAATAATTTACCGTAAATTAAAGATAATCTTTGTCCTGAATTAGTAATTGCAAAATTCACGTTCCCATTTTTAACATTGGCTGGGATGAATAGGAGAGTTGGACTATGACAATTTTTTTGATGATGACAAGACGCCATTCCCAATTTCTGGACGAATTATTTATCTCTGTTTTGTCATTACAGTTGCCATCATTTTGGTAACAACTAAATAGTCGATTTAAATTTTTAGTTTTTATGAGAATTCTATGTTTGTCTAAAGAATTTAATCATTTATTTTTCAGTTTAATTTAATGATTGCCTTCACTATCGCGGATGTTCAGGTAAGTCAATGCGGCATTTGACAATTAATGCCTAGAGCACAGATTCTGCGGAGGATAAGGAGCATTAATGCTAGCTACGGCTACAATCATCCTCCTTGTTCTCCACTAATATTCAATGAATTATAAAGATTGTCAAATTCCTTAAAAAAATTCACTTTTTTAAAACCTAATTGTCTCTTTCAGGGTTTACAAAAGAAAGCAGAAGTAAACAAACTGTCAAATCAACTGGAGCAAGTGTTCATAATGGAATCTTTTATACTTTCGTCTAAAATGCAAAGATTATTTCACAGGAAAAATTCCATTCTACGACATTTTCTTGTCGCCCCACCAAACGAAGATTTAGAGTAAAGTCAATTAACATAATTAATATTGATACAGAAAAATCTTCCAAAAATGTTAAGACTTCGCAGCTCATATGGTTTATTGTCTTGCTATATATTTTTAGTTTAACACTTGAAATCTCCATTAAGGATGTCCCAACAGCTGATCTAAAGAAACAAATTCGAGTCCTAGCAGCCATAAATTCTTCATCGGATGGTTCTAATTCTTTTGAAAATGAAAATATGGATGAGACGTCTAAATTGGTTAAAACTATTTTGAAAGAAATATTGAAAAATAAAGGCTTGTCATAGGCACATAAATAATTCCTAAGATTTTTTCATCATCCTCTATCACAACGTACGATGCAGTTCATCACATTCAAAATAATTAACTAAAAATCATGAATGCATTTTTATGATTAAAAATCAACTAAAAACACACAAAATCTTCCGTCATGAGTTGTGATATATGAAATAAAAACAAATAAACAAATAAATAAAAAATAAATAAAAATTTCACAAATATCAATTTCAATTTCTCTTTTTTTTATTATTAAAACATGCTGCTGGTGTAAACAACTAAATACTAAATATTTCCTTCCGTTTGCTAGAAATCGGTTCTCAACTCCATCAAGTTTAATTTTTTTTTTACATAACTTCATCATCATTTTTTTATACCCTTCTTGCAAAGTCATCTATTTTTTTTCTTCTTTTTTTACATATCATATTATAATATTTTTATAATATTAATATTTTATGTACTTGTAATGAAACTTGCAAAGAGAAGCTTTTTGCATTAATATAAAGTATATTTACAATTTTTTTATGCAATTTTTTATGAGCTTTTCAAGCCATATTTATATTTTCTCTCCTAAATTTTATATTGCATGTAACGCCATTGCTTCTTTTTTTTCTCTAAAACATTCTGTTAAAGTCCATTGTAATGTTTTTCTCCTCCATTTTCTTTTACCCATTGTAATTTGTAGATGTACAATTCATTTTTTTTGTATTTAAAATCATAACTGTAATAATTAATTACATTTTTTTTTGTTTTTTATACTATTATTTTTAACAACATAGATCCATTCAAAGGCCATCTACAATATATTAGTATTGTACAATGTATTTTAATAATTGTTGTTGTAAAAACAAAAAAAAACATGTGATTAAGAAATCTCTCTGAATTATTATCTTCAATATAATAAACATATATAATAATCAGTTTCAATAATTTATTGCTACATACTATTAATTATTATTTAATTTATATTATTTAATATACTTAATATTTACGACTTAATGTAGAACTGCAATAACGTTTTTTTTTTGTCCTTCTCCCTTTTGTAAAGCGTAATGATGTATTTTTTATATACGAATGACTCTAAAAAAAACTTTCATACGAACACATTTAAATAAGATGCTAAAATATTAATTATGAATTACAATTCATAATCAAACATGGACAATCAAGTCTCTGTAATTAAATATTGCTATTATTACAAAACTTCTTTTTTTTTCTTTTAACCTTGTACTGTACAAATGATTACATTTAATAATAAGAATTAATTATAGTTAACTTGTTTTTTTACTAGATAAATGCATCATGTCTTCTATCCAGATTAATATCTGTTTAATTATGTAGAGCTACATAAGTAACACTCAAAAAAAAATTCATGTCTAATTCATTGAATAGTATTTAGTTTAATTAATATTTTACAAATAATAATGGTATTTTTTTGCGAGTTTATTTTTTCTAAGCGTTTCTTTTCTTCTGTGTAAATGTGAAGTTGTAATATATTTTGTGTAGGATATTGAATCTGATTTAATTTTTAAAAAAGAGATTAATAATTTTTTTTTCGAGTCAGAATTTAAATCCGCTCAATAATTATATTTTTTTATGTACTGCACCAGCATACTTAAAAATAAGGCTACAGTTAAATACAGTTTACAGATATTACATGAAAGCGCTAAGAAAAAAACTAAGTGTATAGAGATATAATTATTTAATATTTTAATAATTATTAATAAGTCATATTTTATAGTTTATCTCATTGATGAAAATCTGCATCAGTCGGATGTATGCATTTTTTTGTACCTAAATAGTTTTATGATAATGATATTTTTTATAGAATCAACCACTGTCAACATTGTATAAGCTTGTTAAAAAGGTAAAGGTACATATACTGTTTTTCTTGTTATATTTCAGTACCTATACAATATAATATTTAATATAATATATATACTATTACCTACTAATTGTTGTTACCCAACCCTAATTCAGATTACCCTCAGAGTAACCAGGAAACTTTTTTCTGTCTCTCTCTCTCTTCTGTGTGTGTGTGTGTTTGTAGAAGTGTTTAGTGCATGTATTTTAACTAAGAGAATTAATATGTTGAACTTTTTTTTACTCACAAAAAAATTGTTGTTCGTTAATTGACTTTTTTTGTCCAACAAATTTACAATTGAGTCTTATAAATATATCAATCAATTCTGCCCTTAAATGTATAAGTTCGAAATACTTAATTCAAGTTGAGGAAGAAGAGGGGTTCCGAGTAAACCTGTCATTATAACTTTTTTAATTCGAGTCTATTTTATTTTACAAACAACAATACTTTTTTTATCAAGTTAAAAAAACGAAGAAAAATTTCTAGTTAGTAAAACATTAACAATAACTAACATATATGAAACTATAATAATTAATTATAGTTTTTTTTTGTTTAATATACATACGTAAATATGTAAATTCAACTAGAGGTCGATTGACATGGAACACTCGGATTGAACCCGCTTGTAGGATGTGTGTATTTTGTTTTCAAAAAGAAAATTGTTTTTTTGTGTCTAGCAGCTACATCGCTGGCAGTAGCGTTTAAGTATATAATTTATATTACAATATAATAAAATTTCAAATAATGATTTTTCAATGTCATTTAGTTACTGACTACTTTTTTTCACCATACATGTAGGCAAAAAAATTTCTACCCGACTTGTATAATCGTAGTCATCAAATTATATTAGACTATATGTTGTGTACAATTTTTCCTTTACTGTTTCTTGTGAATATATTATATGTCTCCTCTCTCTGTAATTATTTTTTACACATAAATGGGCTTATTATAATTATTTATATATATATCGATAGGATTCGTCTACAAATTCACTATTTCACCTCACAATGAGTGACAGTCCTCAGAAAGTTTTGAATTTTGTCGAGTTGATCAGTTGGGCTTTTGTGTTGGGTAGGGTGTGATGACTGAGGCAGCCACAGCAGTTACTGAAGAAGGAGTTGCTAGAACTGTAAACAAAACAAAAAGTGACACATGAAATGAAATATTTAAATGGGTTTAAATATTAGGAAAAGATTATGACAAAAAAGATTTAAGTGCCTATGATGAAAATGAAGGAAATATACTCACGCAAGTTCTTACCTCCATAGTGAGGTGAATATTGGGGTGGTACAGTGGGATGATTGATTATTGGGTATCCGATCCCAACATGGGTGTGATGATGTGTATGAGAATGAACATGATGCTGAGTTGGAGGTGATCGACTTTCAGATGGTTGACCAGGAAGCCCTCCTATTATGACCGGCTTTGAGTCTTTGGTGAGATCAGCGGGTTTGTTCGATGATAATGATGTGCCAGGTGGATTTCCACCACTACCACCCCCTCCAATATTTCCTCTGCCTGGCCTCTCTGGAACCCCAGGGGAATTCGGTGTTCCAGACAAATTTTGTCCAATTCCTCCTCCTGGTCCTTGAGGGCCCTGAACTTGAGGACTTGGAGATTTTAGTGCTCGTTCTTGAAGTTCATGAATTTTATGGGAGGCATAATATTGAGCCGCATGATGTTGTAGTAAATCAAGTGCCTAAATAATATGGGAGCAAAGAGAAAAGAAAAAAGAGTTTTAAAATGGAATCATAAATAGTCAATTCAATTTTAAAATGTACTTATCGTTAGGTTGGTGCATATTCACCAACTAATAAATTGTTTTGTACATTATTTATTTATCAAACTCACCTTGGCAGAACCTGGAGGACCAGAACCTGAAATAAACACATTTACATTTTTATTATTTGTCAAATTATTCACGACTACAACTACTCGGTGGCAGAATAAAATGGGTGACAACGGAATGAAATTTTTAATAAAATCATACCACTGGGTCTAGATAAATCTGGTCTTGACAAATCTTCTGGAAGAGGTGTTGATCCTGGAGTGGGTGGATATCTCGGAATTGAGCTGGGATGCATGTATGGGGACCCGGGATAAGGTCCCGGGACCAGAACTTGTCTATATAACGGGTGGCTTGGATCAAACGGTATTCCACCTAAACCAAATCCACCTAATACACAAGATAATTTGAATTATTTACAAAATTACTTGACTATAAAAATTACCAATGAATTTACCAATTCAAAAAATGAGTACTTTACCACAAAAAATATTGTTTTTCTTTTAAAAAAGTTGACATACCTTGTAAATAGCTCTGTGGTATATAAGCGTAGGATCCAGTTGGTGGTGGAGGGGGCCCTTGCGTTTCCATTGTGGGTTTAGATCCTTCATTCTTATCTTTTCCATCCTTGTCTCCATCATTACCATCTCTATCACGATCCAAGGTTGAACTTTTGTTAGATTTACTCTCTACAGAGTTTCGGCCACTCCCACTTTTCATTTGTCCCGTTTCTTTGGTCATGTCATCTTTACTAGAATGACGGTCATCCCGGTCACGTCCTTTGCCATCCTTTTGATTTGAATGTTTACTACAGGGCATGAAATGTTGAGGGGGTAACAAATTCAAACTACTTCGTTTTTCTCCATACAAATTGTCTCCAAATTCAGTTTTAATTTCTTGGGGGTCTTTGTCCATGACCAAAGATGGGATTGGACGTAGTTCCTTGTCTCTTCTGTCTCTATCCTTATCATGTCTATCAATAGATCCAGGTTCAATTTTAATATTCATAGGAGATTCGTCTTTATCACCTGGTTTTTTGAGTGGACCCCTTGATTCGTTGCTCACTTGAATCTCACGTTCTTTTTCATCCATGAAAACGCGATTATGATTACTGGGATAACTATTTTCAGACAATATACTTGGACCATAGGGTTGATCAAAATGACCATAAGGGCTTGTGTAGGGATAGTGTGCAAAATAGTGTTGAGGTAGATATTTACTACTAAGAGTATAGTCAACTTTGGGTGAACGTCTCTCTTCTGCTGGGACTGAGGAAGGTGGTGGAGGAACATTAGAATGACTTGGATGATTGCCATGACTATGATGTCCATGATGCATATGAGGATGAGACGAAGATGACTTTCCCTTTGTTTTATTACTCTCTCCTGTTGAGAGGGGCTCTTCCGGTACAATGTTGGGTCTTCCATCTGATTTAGGTGCCAAACTATTTGGATTACTCGAAGGACTTGAGTTTGGATTGGGTGGTCCAGCGTCCATACTATATGGTGAATAGAATGATGGGAAAAAGGATGAAATACTATGTCCAGGTGGCATCCCCACTACTGAGTCTTTCTTATTGGTCAATTCATTGGGTAAATTCTTGACACAATTTTCCTTGACAACATTTGCATTTCCACTACCCCCAACATTCAAGTCTGACTCTGGACCTGATTCATTTGCATCCGAAATATCAGAGTAGGCAGGACTTTGAGGATCATCCCGATTTTCACCAGCAGCACCATCACGATCACCACCACTCTTTCCATCCTTGTCACTCTCATCAAGACTGGAACTTCTTTTATCTGTCATATCTTTTCCTTTATCAGTAGAATTTTGACCGGAAAAAGTCTTTGATGTAGTATTCCCATTTTTATTCCCATCACCCCTCCCCCCTCTCTCCCTATCCTTTTCTTTACTCTTTTTCTTGTGCTTTTGTTTCTTTGTCTGTTGTTGTAAGATGGATGAATCACTTGGAGATTTGTCCTTGTTACTAGTCTTATTTTTCTCACTTTTATCATGATCAGGGCGTGGAGGAGGAATTACGGGGACAGTGAGAGGAACATTACCAAGAGGTTGTTGAGAATGAAGAGATGAAATCACATGAGCTGTATGTGAGCCATGTGATGAAGAATGGGAATGAGCATGAGGTTGCCAGGGAGCACCCTTTGAGACAACTGAGTTGGTACTGCAAGGTACAGTCACCACTGGTGTCTTCATCACACTAACGTCATCACGATTCAAAGTATTTGACTTGTCATTGACCAGGGTCTCTGATCGGGAAATTGTTCCCAAATTATTACTTCCATGACCATGATGATGTCCATGGACCATTGGTCGATTTTGAAGAGAGAGTGAAGAGAATGGCACAGGTACTGTTAGAATGGGTGTTCTTGACACGGTGGAAGTGCTAATGGGAGGAACCACAGGAATTGTAGTTTCTTTTGCTTGTGAGTCAGTTGGAAGTATTGCAGCACCACTCAAAGCTGGATTATTCCTTTTAGTCGCTGCTGATGTCGTAGGTGAAAGAGTATCCCCATCCGTTGTTGAGACAACATCCATGTCCACAACAACGTCCACTCGACTATTGCTGTTGTCAGTTGGTAGAACATTAGTCTCCATATTCTCAATATGATTACCCCCACTATCACTCTTTGCATCAATACTCAAATTATTCGTGTTGGTCGTACTGGCAGTTGACATGTTTGAGTCAGAGTCTTCAGGTGTAAAATTATTTGAATGAGCATGAGACTGATGATAACGAAGTCCATTTATATGTTTGTACTTTTTCGAACAATTTGGTTCAGGACATTCAATGAGAGCTGGTGAGAAGGGACCACCACTTTGAGCATCCAGGGAAGATGTTGTTGTTGTTGGTGCTGGACTATTTGACTGTCTCTCTTTTGAATTGCATGTACTTGTAGTATCCTTGGAAGAGGTGGATGATACTTTTGGACGCTTTGCATTCTTGGGGACTGTTGGAGTTTCTTCTTGACTCTCATTTTCACTTCCTCTTGTTTTCCGTTTTGGCCATGGATCTGGTTTCAACGGACTCACAGGAGTGACAAATGCTGACGTTGTAGAACTCCCACGACGACCCTTAACTCCATTTCGTAATTTTGCATTTCCAGTTCGAGCATCTGCAGGACTTGGATCATTCACTGGAGTTGCGGCTTGAGCCCTTCCTCTTTTTGCACGATTTTTAGGATTTCTCATCTCAAGGTCACTCGTCGGAGAGTCGCAAAATCTTGGTGGGGCCCAGTCATTTTTAGTACAGTCAAGTAATGTTCCAACATAAGTTTTTCCTCTCCAAGTTACATTTACGACTAGCACACCACTTTCAGTTTCATGCCATACTATCCCCTCTAGAGTTACAGAAGTCCCTGGCTCACATGGACCTAAACAGTCGGGTTCAGTCACCGTTCCAACAGTAGTTCCCACACACATATCATGTGATGATGGTGTTCTACCCGTTTTTGGAACATCTTTAATTGAGTTCAAACTGCTGAGAACATTTGCCCCAGGCTGTGATATTGGTACACCTAAAGGACAAAGAAAAAGGAAAAAACATTTAGAATTAATCTAACAATCACAACTTACTGATAGTTCAGTATAAATCTCTTGCTGAACATAGGTTTAATTAATTATTGTTACAATTGCATACCTTGATGTAATATGGAAGAGGAACACGAAGAAGAAGTATTGAGATCATTTAAGGAAGCGCTGCTAAGAGTTACACTGGTTCTGTAAGAAGATGAAGAAGAATTGGACCCCGAAATATTTCCATGGGGATGAGATACAGTGTCCTCCACTGAAGACTAAAAAATGATTTTAAAAACGGATATGAAAATGTTGTACTCATAGCATTGTCAAAACATCATCTATGTATGTATTGTATTTTATATGGTCTGTATTAATTAAATAATTGGGTACCTTTTCGGGTTGAGCGAACACTCTTGGTTTTTTCCCATATGACGGACTATTATTGGTATTGCTGAGTTTATCTGAAGCATTTGGAGTGGTGATTGAGGGTGATAGTCTTCCTTGACCTTTCTCACCTTTAGCTGGAGAAGCAGGCCAGGAAGAAGTTGAGTGTTGTTGAGCTCTACTGAATGCAGATCCTTGGGAAGTTGTTGTTGTTGTTGAATTCCCCAGAGTGTCAGAAGAATGTCCTATGAGATTTCCACCACTACTGGTCGCTCCCTTGACTGAGGATGTCGTTGATGATGATGTTTTAACAAATGCTGATGTTGGAGCAGAAATTCCAGGAGATGAACCCACACTCACATTATATATCATGTCCTTGACATGACTAGTTGAGGTTATGGAACTGGGCTTAGTCTCCGAAATGGTTTCTTTCTTGCTATTAGGAGTACTTGCACTACTATTACTATTTGATGTGTTGGTGGTAGTTCCACTTTTGACTTTCTTGTGTGTAGATCCACGTTTAGGTGCTTTAGATTTAACAACTCCTCCTTGATCATTATTACTATTTCCACTACTACTCCCTACCCCACTGTCATCCCCACTTTTGCCCGTAGTGGGTGTTGTTGTTGAATTATTATTATTATTTGTAACATTATTAGTACTACTACTATTACTATTAGTATCCTTGTCTTGTTGTTTTTCTTTTCCATGAGCAGAACTTAACTTGGATTCATTGGGTACATTGAGGGAAGAGGAAGAATTTTTTCCACTGCTACTGCTACTACTACTACTACTTGAACCACCACCCGAAGTAAGAGCAGTCACATCACTCTTCACAATTTCATGTTTTGCATCCACACTTTTTGTTCCAGGTTTTGAACGTTTAATTTTCATTTTAAGACCTTTTTCTACCACAGCAGAATGTTCCATGCTCACACTAGCAAGGCTTTTTGATAAATCAGAAGGAGTGGTTATAGATTTACCACTGCCTAATGTTGTAGACGACGATGAGGAAGAATTTGATGTGGTAGAAGACGAAGTTAAAGTTACGGCGGTTCCTCCAGTAGTTGCTTTCACCGTAGATGCTTTCACAGAACCGCTTTTCAAGGTTGTCGTAAGACTACCACCACTATTATTTCCAGGAGTTACACTCGAAGTACTCGAAGGAGATCGTGGGATATGCATTTGCGATTGAGGAGACGATCCAGTTGAGGATTGTTGACCACTGTTGCCAACGGAATTACTCACGGTCCCACCGCCACCACCACCGCTACTACTACTACCGGTTCGATTTGCTTCGTTGTTTTTTTCGATGTCAGCATCCAAATCAATTATCAAATTTCCAATCCCTACATCCCATTCACTGTCGTCATACGCATCAAAGTTGGTATCTGAAGTGCGACTTGACTTCACAGCCCTTATTGGCCCTGTAACATTCAATTTAATAATTAATACATCATAATTGTGACTTGTTTAATTATTACAAACAAAATGGACAACTAATTTTTTACTCAAAATTTCTAAAAAATGAGTGTACTTTTCAATCAACTTTTTATACATAAATATAAAAATGAATTTCAATATGATCAAGTCTTACTCTTTATCTGCTGATGGTCGAGTTGGTCCACCATTGCATCATGTCCCAAAAATTTTGTTTTTACCGTAAAGGATTACGACGACACAATTTGTCTAGCTGGGTGCACTAATCAGTCATTCAACTTGAAATAGTTATAATGATCCATGTAGTAAATAAAGTATGACGAATGTATATAGTCTTCCCTTGGTATGTGTACGTGTGTGTTGTGTATCGGTTACAGAGTTAAGGAACAACTCAAATAAGTAATCAGATTTTTTTTTCTCTATTATTTTTTTATTTTACTAGTTCACTTTGAAAACCATTTCTTTTGCTGTTCAATAATTTTGTAAACAGGAACGTATGAGACAAATGTTTATCATTTAATTCGAGCAATTTAATTTCAGTTCACTTTAATCTTGCCTATATATAATCATAAAAAAACAACACAGTTAATTCAGTCGAGTTGTTGTTACTTTTTTTTGGATTCACAGTTCACACAAAAATACACACACACAAAGGAGTCAAATGACATACAGTCATATAATCTTAACATCACTGTTTTTGCTACAGATGTTATCTTTTCTTGTATATATAATATTCGTCCTTACTCAGTCACGTAGAAAGTTAAACGAGTTGATATTATTTAACTGTGCAAGTCCTTCCTTTCCTGTAGTTGTAGTGTATATGAGAGAATCTCCATTTGGCTTCCTAAACAGAAAAAAATCAAAACAGACGATAAAAATTAAGTAAACTCAAATATCTATAGAAGTAGAATATTAAAAACAAGTTGTAATCTGTCGCTATATGTATACATATACACTACATTATACTACATGTAATGTACAAGACGTCACGGGGCCAAATTTAACTTAATCTATTTCATCTAGTCTCAGTTAGTTAGAACATTTATGTACGTACAAGTAGGTATTTTGCATCTAAAGCATTTGCATGCCTCTTCTCCTCTACATATAAATAGTATGATGTGAAATCATTTATTTTATACATTCATGGCTTCGTCACTCAACACAAAGTACGTTACTAATACACTCTCAAGTTCATATTTAACAAATCTTTTACCAAGTTACATTACAAAGTAGTAACTTATAGCTCAATAGGAATGATAATAACCAAAATAACAGAAGAGGAAGAATGATGAATCCATTGTAATTGATTTGCTCACTCAAAACATGTCCACATAATTATTACATACATTGTACAATGAATACAGAGAGAGAGACGGACTCTTTATTAGTCAGAGAATATACAAAAAGAAACGATTAACTTTTTTGTGGTTCTTGCAACTTATACATGACAATTACATTAAAGTAGGTATGTGACTATCTATGTATGTATATATTCTGGAATAGCGTATATCCCGTAATCTTATATCCTCAGCAAGTTTTCTTTGTATGTACAATGTCTCATAGATCTATTATTTTCATGCTCTAGAATAACATCAATAGTAAAATGTATATAATGAATGTATAAAATAAACATGGCTATATTTATTATTATAACCCCCCGAATTATGACTAAATGTATACATTTATAAATAATAATAAATATTCTACTAGTGCCATTTATTAGATATTGTCAAAGAGTAGAATAAAAGAGACAACACGAAGCATAGTTGATGAGGTCTTACAGAAAGATACCGTAGATGTGATACTCTTTTTTTAAAAAAAGTACCCCCAAAAAAAATATTTTTGGAGTCAAAAAATATAGTTGAATTGAAAAACCCTTCATTTAATTATCCTTGTCTATATAATAAATGTCCACCCACATTTCATTAACAATATTAAATACGGTGGTTTTATAAACATACAGAGCTCTAGTATAATACTGTGACAATATATATGAAAGTTATAATGTTTACTTTGCTCATATTTATCCGTAGGTCATAAATAATCATTGTACACTATTCAGAATAAAATATTTATATTATAAAAGCGGATGACAAACAAAAAAAAAGTTTATAGAGTTTCTACATATTTAGATACTACAGCTTTACACAATGTTTATCTCTTTCTCTCTTCGGTTTTATACGTATGTACCTAAAGTGTGCTATTAACCAATAAATGAATCATGAATACAATCACAAAACGGCATTCATATTAATAATGAAATAGATATACCTAATACCTGTATATTCCATTTTCAAAGTGATTTCCTTAAATACTCACGTTCACATGCATATGCATGTATATGTACAATACACTTGGTAATAATTCATATACACTTATCTAAAAATAACAGGTTTTAGTAAGTACGCTCATTAAAGCAATAGATACCAATTAAGCAACCAGAAACCGCTTTGCTGTTGATAGTGTATTATTATCAAAAAAAAGTATTATTTTAACTCTGGTTTGGGTACCTTATAGACCCAAACTAGACAACATTATGTAAATGGGTTGATCAACTAAAATTGTGCATCAACAGTTGTATGAAAAAATGATTGTTGAGTTATTAATTAACAGGCTAATTAACACCTCTATAATAGACATCCAAGTGTGTGTGTCTTTAGGTGCTTTATAATAATAATGCTTGGTACACATGAAAAAACAAATTCATTGTGTACATACCTATAAGAAATTTTAAATTCTTTTGTTATAAAATAATATCCTATCTATTGTACATGGACAGTTGAATTTTGCATTATAGGTAGTAATTCTATAAATGTAGGTAGTCTACACAGAAGCAGTGCGCAGAAAAGTCAATGGGTACAAAGATCAAAAAATTAAATGAATGACAGACCGAGCTATTTGCAATTTGCATACTAAAACTAAAGGGGAAAATGTTTGTATACATGTAGTCATAATTTACAACATAATAAGTATGATGATGATGTGATGTTAGGCTATCAATAATTATAAAAAAAGATACTTAAAAACAGTTTGTTTCTCTATTTTATAGTCATTTAGCTTTTGTAGAAGAAAAAAAAGTTTTAATTAATCTGAAAGCTTTGACTATACATTGCATATTGTGTTAGAATTTGTATATATTCTGTTAGTACTATAGGAGTACATAGTAGAGTTAAAAAAACTTGGAAAACAATATTCACTCCCCTTTAACTTTAACATTCCACAAATTGAACATTCCGAGATAGAGAGCAGAAGGTAATATAGACAAAAAAAAAGGATTATATAAAATCGTAAAAATACACAAGTACAAGTAGAAAAATACAAACTGCTATACTTTTTATTATGTATCATCTTCCTCTCAGTTGTATAAACCGGCTAAAGATTAAGAGAATGAATGGAGAGAGAGGACAGAGATAGGGATGAGTAAGTAAATTAGTGAGAGAAAATCATTTAATTTGATTGGCTTCTACAAAATTATAAGATACACATAAAATATATATACTATTTTATACTGAGATTTTTTCACAATGATAAAATCCCTGCTTGTTTGTACACAAGACGTCTTTTATACATAATAATCATAAAAGATACGAATCTATCCTAGTGTCAGTGTAATAAGCAATGTGCAACCAAGTATTCTGAAATGTTGAGAAGAAAAGTGGAGAGGAAGAAAAAAAAACTTTTAGCATGGACGAAAAGTACATGCATAAACATAAAAAGGAGAAAAAAATAATAGCCAAAAGAATTATTAAGTAAGGTAACATCAACATCATGATGGAGAGGAGAGTCATTTCACCGACAACACCACCGAGTCAAGCACACACACACACACAGAAAAAAACGAAACAAGGCTGACGAGCACCCATTTTTACCCATTCATTCAAAATCTTTTTCACTTGGATGAGTTCTTGTTCTAAACCAACAAGAAGAAGATGGAACATCATACACTTAGGACTAAATGGAAGATTATGAACAAGTGACTCTCTATAATACCCAAATGTATTTAAACAGTGAAGGAGTGCGTCAAACATAATATATAATGTAGAGAAAAATATTCTTTGCAATCTAATCTAGTCGAGGCAACTGTTAGTAAAGGAGCTACAGCAGTAGTCAGTAAATGTGTGTGTGTGTGTGTACAGAAAAAAAACACGATTACACACACATGGAGTTTGAAGCCTCACCGAACGAAAGAAGCTACTGATACGAAAACTACCACCACTACGTCTCCACTCCTCTGTACTTTAGTTTTATTCGACTCGTAGGTTTAAGTAGTAGAAGTAGCAAACTCGACATCTCAGTTTCATGCGTACTTTTTTTTCAGCTCCTGCATCTGCCTCTGGCTTCGTGCAACAGCAATAGTAAATGTATAAGCACGCACATACCTTCGTAACTACTCTGTGTGGGTACCTAACTACTATTATCATCTATACACACACACACAGTGAGAGTAGAGCTGCATACACAAAACCATGATAAACTAATCTAGCTGGCTAAGTAATGAGCTGAAGTTGAATTCGCTATACGTAGTTTTTCCTTTTTTATATTCATCCATTCCGTACGCCATTCCATTTTGTAATGCATTGTGGACACGTACTTATTATGCATGCATTATAGCACGTTAAGTTTGCATATTTTAAACTCTCCTTACAATGGCTGACTCTGTGTGTGTGTATCCAACATACAAAATCCACTTTTCACTCTCTCAACTGTGTGAACACAAGTTATTCCAGCACCGCCACCACTAGCAGATGACAGATACCCGGTATTCTACATACACGGTCATACAAAAGCGCAAAGTGCATATCTATATCCATCACTATCCCCATAACCAAAGCAAGGAAATATATATTACATATGAGTATAGTATGAATCTAGCAAACGCAAACTTAACAACAGCTTTTACTGGTTTATACTTTTGGACAAAGAAGCCGCACACACACACACAGACTGGAAGTAAAATGGATGTGTGTTACAACATACAATCTTCCAACTACATATTTTGCTAGCATTCAGTTTCGCTTTAACATTCTCGCCTTCTTGCTATCCAGCATCATGAGATGTTTGTCTGTCTGCCATTCTTTCAGCTAGTACAAATTTAACGAAAATGAAACTACCATCAGTACTCCCCATATAGTTTTTCATCCTGTTTAAACTCTATTTTTGTGTGAGCATTGCCAAAACAAAGAATGGTTTAATGTGATGAGCATGGTACTAGTTTTAAATCTGTGCAATTTTTTACTGTATTGAACTCAAATCCTTCTTTTTTCCCATCCTTTGTGGACTATACCTCATGTCGAGTGATTGTGCTCCGATTCCCTCTCTCTCTCTCTCTCTTAAGGACTCTGTCTGATGACTACTAAACGATTGAAAGATATATAATATTGTATTATACACTACCTAACTAAAAACATAAGATAAGGAACAAGGATCAAAGCTCAAAAAAGTTAATCATACATGTTAGTCAAGTATAAAACATACATTAGTTAGTAGTTGGTCTGTGTTTGCTGTTTGCCTACACTAATATATTATGTATAAGGGGAAGGGAAGATAAAAAGCTTAAAGTATTTTGTAAATATTAAAGTCCTAGAAAACAAGTAAGCATTTAAGCAAGCTATAAGCATGGCACATCTTTGATTTGATTTGAGAGAGATAATTTGGCTTCAAACTTATATGTAATGTACTTATACACATTATATATATTTTAATGTTACCAGTTTTTTTCTTTCTCTGTGTCTTGAGTAGTATACTTATAACTACTTGTATATTATTATTATGTATTATTCAAATAGAAAATATTAAACTTGTAATAAAAGAAAACATGGAGATGGTAAAAACAATCAGAATTGTATATAAACATATAATCCATTATATTACATTATAATACATTATTATAGTTTACTCTTTTGATAGATTGAGAATTGTGATGAATTAGCTATGATAAACAAATCTAGGAATTTATTTTGTAGTTTTACAAGTCAACAATAATATATATTATATAGTTTGAAATACGTAGCCACTGTCATGTAATCTTTTTGTCCCTTCCTCCTCCCCTCTATCCCTACCCCGAGGATGAAAAAAACGGATCTCTCATCTCTCAAATATTAATAAAGTCCACGTTCAAGAAAGATTGCCACTATTGCCAGTGTGTGTGTGTTTGACTAAAATGAGTAAAATATTATGATCATGTTTTAGCACTCGTTTTCATGGGTGTATAGGGTATCATTCCCGAGGACAGAGGTTTTATTGCTGCAACTGCATTACCCTCGGTCCTCGTCGGTATCAATAACCACATTCACCGTTTTCCAATATATTTTACTATACTTACATACAGATGTATGTGTACAAGTCATATATAAATGATATTCAGTTGTACATAAAAAGCTCTGTTTTTTTGTACACTTTGTGTAGTTTCATCATACGACAAAAGTACAAGTTGAGAGAGAGACTATGAAAAATAAACCCCTTTTTTGAAATAATTGAGGTTCTCCATGACTCGATGATATTGTATTACATGTGAATATTTTTTTTTTCTTTTCAAAAAAATCTATAATAGTGAATTCACTGACAGCACACCACACGCACACACATGTATCCGTTAAAGAATGACCGTGAAAGAATAGTATATTAATTTTGATCATCACACACACGACTCAAAGGAGTAGATGAGATCAGATGGAATAAATAAAAATCAAATCAATTTGATATCTTGAAATGATGATACAATAATTACTTATACCTATAGAATAATAACACAGAGAGAGAGAGAGTAAAGTACAATGTTGTCCAGAGTCACTTTGTCGTATCATAAATATAATACAGGTTGAGTAACATATTCACAATTCACGGTAAATTTGATTACTCATGTTTTAATGGTTTTGAGTAGGTTCCATGAAAATTCAAAAGAAAAACATTATCAAATGGATTTTGGCTCATGGAAGTGAAAAATGTAAGTGGGGAAGTAAAGGCACCAGCCTGGAAAATAGTGTTTGTCGTCAATCAATATACCAGGTGTATACATATAAGATAGGTACTCTTGTACAAGACACTAGAGTCTACTTCTTTCCAGGTTTATTTTTGTCACCGGTCTTCCTTTATTTAAGACATCAGAGGAACGATGACTTCTCCGAAAAGTTCACATCGACTCGGATTTCTTCGAAATAGAATCTACTACTGCTACACTTTCTGGATACTTGCTTCCGGACCAACATTCTCTCTCTCAAAAAGAGTATGTACGTTGTATACATGTTGAACAGTAGTTCAAAAAACAGTCAGGAATCATCACAATAGTATCACATCGTAGCATTCAATTCTTCGGTACAAGATGTACTGGGTCATTTTGTAACAAGATATGTGTTCCACACATTACTTACAGATACAATTTTACATTGTATGAGTAATATATTGAAGATGGGCGTTGTATTCCAAGACAATAACAAAATATATTGTTGTACAAGTAATATAACTTGAAAGATACAACATAATATAAAAATAACAATATTTACTCAATTTGATAAACAATTTTCTGGACAACACAATGTACACACATTCATAACATAACATATCACACTTAAACACACAAGCATAATTAATACATAATGTCATGCTTTACTGGATGACGATGAATGTTAAGACGATGTGATGGGTCAGTCTTTTTTCAAACATTGACAATAACACTTTGTTTCACATGACACACATGTTCATAAATAAAAATTGATTGTCTTTTTAAAACTTGAGAATCATAAATAAAAAGTAAAACTGACAATATCATTCAATGACGTCACACTGTTGTAAGTAAGTTAAATAGTTTGCAAAACACAATTAAACTTGAAATTATAGAAGAAAAAAATAAAACAAGAAAACGATGTGCATGTAACTCACTCAAGTAAAAGTAATTAATGAGTAAAATGTACTAATCATAAATTGAGTATTAAATAATAGAACATTAAGAACTTGTCGTGTCAACCTTATCAGTTAAAACAAACCTCCCTACTGTTTTTTTATTATTATCTTAGCAAATTTAACAAAAAGGACATTCATAACAATACGATTAAATTTAAATGATGATTCAATTATTTACATCTCTCATGTCTGTACCTCATTTCAAAAAACAATTGAACACACTTACTCTTAATGAAATCAATTCTTCCTTAACCAAACAATTAATAACAATTAATATTAAAAAATAGTTTACCTACCTAGTTCGTTTTGTTTGATAATTCACTCGTTCCAAAAAAAAATCCTTCTTCAGAGTATTATTAATGTAGTTGTTCGTCTTTATAAATATTTCGATAAGAAAATTGTATTATTTCGGTGGTTTCATGAAGCACAATAGAGGGGAAAGCGTACAAGATAAATATAAGTATTATTTAAAAATTAATCACAACAATGTCACACACAGAACAAGAGAAAAACATTAAATATTATAAACTTGTATTATTTTTCTCGTAAATATCAAACACTATTAACAAAAACACATCCAAATTCCAAATGAGAATAGAAGCCTCACTCGCACTTGTTTTGCGGGTAAAGAATATTTTTTAAAAAATATTTTTAAAAAAAATTATTTTTTTTTGTGTCCACCAGCACTCACTCACAGCCACTAAATATAATCACTGTTGAATCACTAATTGGCGATGAGTTTTTTTGATGTGAAACGATTTAATATTTTGATGTTGAGAGAGAGCAGAATAGCCCTCAAGAGCACACACCAATTGTAAATGTGACTGATCAAAACCGTCCTATTCCCAAATACACAGACACATTTTCGAACAAAGTCCTCTCTGTGTGGCAGTGCAGTGTTGGGCTAAGAGTATCAAGGAAAAAGAGAAGCAGCCCAGGTTCTGTATAGAATCTCATACATATATATATACATATGTACATGGAATATATCCATATCACCCCAACTGAATAAAGTAAAACTACATAGTTTCGCACACTAACTTTTATACACACATATCCTCTATATCCTCTTCCAGACATGTATTTTATTTAACAAGGTACAGAACGACAGAAAAGGGTCCTACGTCTTTTCTTCGAACGTATTATTTTCGAAAGCACTTTGTTCGAAACCTTTTGTTCGAATTACACTATATTCGAAAGACTTTTTATTCGAAACATTTAGTTCGAATAAAAAAAATTCAATACGCAATGTACAATATGCAATGT
>JAQIVZ010000223.1:0-89136 GCA_034700945.1 Arrhopalites spinosus | reverse complement strand
TTCTTACCGTAAACAGAAAGAACGCCACAATGAAAATAGAAAATACCGTCAAAAATCTGGGGAGCCTTTGGGATGAGCCACTCGGTACACAAAAACAAGGCAGTCTCTCTCTCCCACACAAAATACAATTAGGTATGTACACTAAAGTCAACCATTCTACATTCTACAAATTTCTCATTTAATTTTAACACTTGCTTTTACTCTAAAAAAACATGGGGAAAAAATAACACAATTGAAATTGCTCCTTCCTAAAATTTGTCTAAAATGTAAAATATTGTGAATAGTCAAACTTGTGGTTCATTTTTTTTGTCTCGTGATTCTCTCCAGTTTTTTTTGCCTTCTTTCTGTCTCTCTCTCTCTCTTGACAATGAAAATGGAGATGACATAAGCAGGTGCTCTCTCTCTCTCTTGTCTGTGTCGTACAGTTTTTGTTCTCGGCATCCTCATTATCATTTATTTCCTTTGCTCGTAATTGCTCATTAAGTTATAGGCACAAACTAAAATTTTCTTTCTCTCTCTTCCAGTGCCAATTTAAAGTCTGGAAACAGTTCCAGAGAACTAAAACTCTGTACAATGGGAACAAGAGAGAGAGAGAGCTTAGAAAGTTGAATATTGTATACGGAGAGTTTCCATGCTAATGAATGACAACTATTCTGCATGTGCACTTTAGTTTTTATTTCAACAGGCCAACTAACTACGACACCAGATAATTTTCATTCAAAACATCCCCACCCCCCTCTCTCTCTCTCTCTTCTATAATTAAATTGGGAGAACTATACTCCCCTCCTCCAACATTTTTAAAAAGTTTATCCATATTCAACAATACCATTTCATCCTTATTTCCATGTACAACATACACCTATCCAATTTGTAGAATCTCTTTCTCTTTCTCTCTCTCTCCAACAAATAATAGAAAACTTTCAAATGACTGGAAAACAAGGACACGTTTTTTTGCTTTAGAAAAAAATACATTTTTATAATTTAATGGACTTTTCTATAATTCTTTTTTAATTTAAATTAGTTAATTTACTCAATTTGAGTATTTTGTACAGCTACGAGTATTTCATATAATAATCTAAATATTATTATATAAAATTGTGCGTATAAAAAAGAGAAAGTACTTTTTAAAATTGTGTATTAAAATATGTGAAGAAAACTGTACAATTAAAATTAAGGTTAACAAAATAGAAAAGTAAGAGAACAAATGGAGAAGACAGATGGAATGGTAAACATTTTCAAGGTGGCATCTGTAACAAATTAATTGACATGGTAAGGGGGGGATGACTAGTCTAGTTAAAAAAATGAGATATTTAAAGGTCACAATAACTACAGAGATGACATAAGAGATAAGAAAAGAGCGTAGATTAGCCACATGATTTTTCATACTCCATATTCCTCCAAGTTGTAACCCTTTTTTGCCATTATTTTTCAAACAGAGACACTCGAACAAGTTGTGATCACTAGCAATTATTTTAGAGAGACAGGAGGGGCCAAATTTGTTTTGCTAACAAAATTCTCTTCATAAAAATGTGTAGCATACGATATCATCTCTCTGTCTCTCTCTCTTTGTAATTTTTCTTATATAAAATATTTTATTTTGATTTCACTCCAAGATATCTCTCTTTCTTTATCTTCTGTACTCTGTACTGATTATTGTTACGTTTTTTAAAAAGATAATCTAATTTTTTTTATTTCTTCAACGTCCATTAATTCAATGTGTAGTTGATTCCCAATTAAAATATTTTGAGAAAGTTTTGATGATTCTCCTCTAAGTGACTTAGACTCTGACGTACAGTTATACATAAAGTGTACTTATTTTGTATAGCTAAATATTATAAAAAATTAACTAGGTACTCTGAGTAATAAGGAGAGGTTTGAAGGTAGAAAAGAAAATTAAATTGAATTTGAATTATGAAGCTAATTAATTTAAATCATCATTTGATAGACACAACCTCGTTTCACTTCCTCATTAAATAAATCTTTTGTTATGTAGAATTTGATTAAATTGTGTACTCGTACATATAAATTTATATAGAATAATTTATTAATTACAAAAAATATTTAATATATTTTCATTACAAATTAATTATTTAACGGCAACTTTTTTATGAACTTTTAGACAATTAATTATCTCATTTTTTAAAATAAAATTTGACCCTCATTTTGACTTTGGTCTCCATTTAGTCTTTTCTCTTCCTCTCCACTGTTATTTAATACAAAGATTCAAGATTGACATTGGCATGGCACGCATAGAATAAGTTCCCTGTCCCTGTTCTCTTGTCCAAGAGTATCCTGTCAGTGTCAAATACAATTTGACATTTCTGGCTTGTTTCGTATAGTAAGTTTGTCAAGAAGTTTTAAAATTGTTGTTAAAATTACACGCCACAAGAAATTCTCTACAATGTAAAGTCAACATGATATTCTATGAATGGTGACAAAATATTCTGACATTTTTTCTTCTTGTGTCTCAAATGTCCGATGTCCGTCAAGTTAAAAGTCAAAAGTCTTAGAAAGTTGAACAATATGTAAAAGAATCTCTTAAGATTTAGTTACATGAAAAATACAAGAAAACCACAAAAAAATCCTTCACCTTTGTACAAGTTTGCTTTTAAAAGAATTTCAGAAAAATGTAACAATACAAAATAGCAAGTAAAATAATTGAAGTATAATTGCTGAACTACATTAGAGAGACATTTCTCACAAAATGTTGATTGGGGAATTTGAAGGAACTTGATTTTTTGTCAACTGTTTATTGTGTCCAAGTTGTTTTTTCTCATTATTGTTTCTCCAACTCCAACAAATCCCTCCCAGTCAATTCCCCATCTCGTTTTTGTCCTGTCAGCTCTTGCCTTTGAAAGGCATCTTGTTCAAAGAAGGATGTTGAGGGAAGATTGTGGGTATTTGGTATAGATCAAGTTCTCGAAAGGAACCAGTTCATTATTATAAAAATTAGTGGTGCAATGTGTGAGAACATGTTTTACCTCCCCCCTCTCTTCCTCTCCTCTCCCCTTCTTCATCATTGGAGTTTGGAAAATGGGAAAGAAAATTGAAACTCAATTTATTTCAAATCAAGTGAATATTAAATAATTTTTTTTTAAATAAAAAAAAACTTTTATTGGTAGTAAACCCTTAATTTTATTCACCTATTCAAAAACAACATTATTTTGTTTTTTTATTTTATCTTGCTCTTTTTTATATTTATTTTTTTAACATGAAAAAAATAAAAACATTTCACTACTCAATTTAATCTTATTTTATGAGAAAGAAATACAAATTTTTATTTCTTTCTTTTTTTTATTTTATTTAAATTACATCACAATTAGAGTTCATCCCTCCAATAAATAAAAAGTATGGAAATTTAAATTTTGTTTATCATATTTATTGAAAAGACAAAAACTAATTTTATGAGTCATTTTATACACACAAAAAATTTAATATTATTTCTTTTAAAAACTTATCGGCATTTTTTCTCAACTCTACCCTGTGTAATAACGATCTCGAGTACATAAAAAAGTCTTTTATTTAAGATGAAGATGAAAAGTGAATTGTTTTTTTTGGAGGGGAGAGAGGGAATTGGAATGAAGATAAAGAATGTGAAATATTTGTTCAAGAATGTTCTCTCTCAATGACTTTTGAGATTTGATTTTTCAATGTTATTTGACATAAAAGTCATCCCTTTTTTTAAAACTAGACCCCCTCTCTCTCTCTTTCTACTAATTAGTTCATGTACGGTTATATATATATGAAAAAAAATATGATTAAAATTTTAAAGACGTGATGGGGTTACAATCTGGATGAAGGGAATTAAAAAAAAGTTGTTTGGAAAACTTGCGGATTGTTTTTGTGATAGAGTCTCTCTCTCTTCTAGTTTGAACAAAACTTGATCAGATAACTTAAATAAAGGACCCAGAGTCACATTGTGAATGTGTGGGTTTTATTTGTGTTTGTTGAGAATGGAACAAGACAGATGAAGAAAAAAAATGGAGCAAGAGAGGAATAATTGGATCATTAAATTAAATATGTTGATACAGATATATATTATATATACACTATATACAGAGAAGAAGAGGAAAAAAAATAAACATGAATTAAAATGTCTGTCATTATGTACAATACTCAATTTATAATGTACAAGATTTATCTCTTTTTATGACAATTGTCTTTGAATTTATAGTTTTCTACATTTTTTGGTACAATTATTGTACATTAAATGACCATTCAAAATTGTTAACTAAAAATTTAACTTCAAATAAAGAAAAAGAGATTCAATTTGGAAAATGACAAAAATTGAGACGTCACAAGAAAATGAATGTGAGTTTAAAAAAAATGTTACATTTTTCCTACATCTAATCCACATTCTTTAAATACCATTTTTTAATTTTCAAGACTTATTTTTTGACAAGTACAATTTAATGTCAATGGTTAAAATAATTGACTAAATAATTAATTTAATATGAAAATAATAATAAATAAAATACAAGTACATTTGTACATTTTCAAACTAATGTTGACAATGAATATGTACGAGTTAGGGACAGGGACAGAGACAGAATAAATAATAACGAACCTTTCCATTATTATTTGTAGGTAAACAAGATTGAAGGAGGACGTCAGATAAAACTAAATAACAAGACAAACTCCTTGTGGGATAATTGAGTTGAGTACTTGACGAGAGAGAAGGAGAGTGAATGAGAGAGTTGCCTAAGACAAAATTATTTACTTTTCATTGGTCATTGGTTCATTGTCTCCAAATTTAATACATTTCATGTCACCTGTGTCTACCCAAATAGTTACAAGTTGACAATTTGTCAAATTAAATGGACAACTACATTGTACAATCATTACCGATAGAATTATTGATAACTATTTTTCAACCCAAGCACAAGAATACTAAAATATTTTTTATTTGGTTGAATCCCATATTACAAGAAAATAGGGTACCAAATAAAAGTGGAGGAGAAGGAGGGGGGAGCTTAGTCGTCTCTAAAGTGTGCGGTATGGTAAAAAAAGGGAGAGATGAAGGAGTTGTTAGAGTGTAGGCTATTAGGATGATTAGGTCTAACCATAAGTAACATAAGTCAAGCAATATTCTTCATCCATATTGTGTCTTTTAGAGTAGTTGAGAGAGAGAGGAATAGAGGAAGGGTATGGGTTTCTTGGCCATTATTTTGTCGGGGAGGATAGAGGCTTCCATAATGATTTTTAAACAAAAGGAGTGTCGTGTCACGATGACTTTGGATAGGATGGCAAGACTATTCTGGAGTTCGGAGGTCTCCACTAATCATAGCTAAATATTGACCCATTACGACTAACGAGCTGCCACATTCCTAACGTCTTCACTTATACTCTCTCTCTCTCCCCTTTATAGGCTAGAGCTCCATGTAGAAATATAGGAGGGAAAAAAACCTTCATCATTTTCTATCCCTATTCTCCTCTACAGTATGTGCAAGGTATAAGCTCTTGCTTCCTATTAAGTAAATGTGATGGAACCATCTATTTCTGAACCCCCCCCCCCTCCTATTCTAGATGCACAAATCTTTGAACATTTTCTACATACATATTTATATTTCTCTCTCTCTCTCGTACAACCAATACTCTTGTTAGACATAGAATTCTATGTATCCCATCACACTCAAAATTCTTCAACCTCCCTTTCTCTCTCCCTTTCACTTGACTTGTACTTGCCGTTTGTACTCTTGGAAAAAGTAAAGAGTTGTCACTTTTTTTAACAGTTCATTTTAGTTTATTCTCTTCAAATTATAAAGCCCCCTCTTTTTTCTACACCTAAGAAAATAAATACAAAAAAAGCTTGCCAATTTTAATTGCTCCTTTTTTTGGTGGGGAGAAATATTTGAGAGAAAGTTATTTAAAGAAAATTTATATCTGCTTTCTCCCTGTCTTTTTGATCTCAATTTAAATAGAATTAATAAATTCTTTAAATTTCTTGCATTTTTTCTGATCGAGTACAGAGAATTAATAATTAAAATTTGAGTATATTTTATATTAGAATTTTATGGATAAAAAAGAGCCATTTTTGTGAAGAAAATTCTAATTTAGAAAAAAATAAGAGAATCTGTCTGACCACCATGAGAGACAATGAAAAGACTTTAAACACAAAATTTGTCATATGGTCCTGACAGTAGGAATTGGTTTTTTTCTCCTCCTCCTCTTCAAAGAGACCAAGGAGAAATGGCTACTTTTGGTCATATTATGCAAGTAAACGTTTTGTATCAATTTTCTGAGTGGTTCTGTGTGGGCTTGAGACCACTTGGTTTTTTGTGTCATTGACATGGCAATTGGTAAAAAAAGAGATTTTCAAAGATATCTCTCTAAGAAACTGACAACCCCATATGCATACACACACAAACAACAAAGAAAATGGCTGAAGGGAATGTGGACTATCTGTATCTGTACAAAAAAGAACTTTACATTTTCTCTCTCTCTCCTCCCACAAAAAAAAACTTGTGCAAACGTAAAAACGGAAGAAGAAGAAAAAGGAACAGATGGATGGTGAATGGACATGCATGAAAGTTTCGACTAGTAGTCAAAGGGGTGTCCAACCCTTCTCATCTGTCACCACAGGGATCCCACTTTCGTCTTTTTAGAGACACTCACCTGATTCTGACACCCAGCCCTATGGCCACTTCCACTCACAGAACAAGTCCAAGGGAGGACTTTTTTTGCAACGGACTATTCACCCTCACTTTTTTTACAATTCTTTACAAGTAGAAATGACCAACACCCGTCATTCAAAAATAAAGTCCCTTCAATATGCATAAAAAAACTCTTATTTTTTTGTAATATTTTCATATATTAGAAAATTTTTATTTCCACGCTCCAAAGACTTTTCTACCCCCCACCATTTCATAAAAATTGGAAAAAAATGTCTCAAAACTGTCAGAATGGACAAAAAAATTTGAAAAGAATTGACTGTATAAAAATATAGTCAAATATTTCATTATACAATTCACAAAAAAGACATGCTCTTCTTAGTAAACTTTTTTCAAACAGAACATAAAGAACAGTTAATTTACATTTTAATTATAAAAACCCTTTAAATTAGTCAACAGATTACTCTCTCTCTCTCTCTTACACTTAACCTGGTCCTCATCACGTAAATACAGATATCAAGAGTAAAAAAAGGGAGCCCTCCTCTCCATTTAAAATTCATGAAGTGTCATTCAACCATGGGAATATAAAAAAATGTTTGTAAATTGGTATTGAGACTAAAGGTAAATTAACTTTTCCTCTTCCTCTCCCTCTTTCACTCAATTTCACAATATTGTACACGTACAAGATACACTACACTACACTCATATTGTTTTTGGTCTCGTTTTTTATTGCGTCAAAAAAAAGGGAAGAAATTCTAGCCAAACATTGACTTGTTTCATTTTCTCTCTCTCTCTCTGACTTTGACAGTCTGAGAAAGGGAGAGTGACTAGGACACAAAAAAAAGTTTAAGCTGTTGATTGTTTCTTGTTTTGTCTGGAAGGAAGGAGAGTAGAATAATTTGCATGAATTATTACCGATTGGTATTGGGCTGGGTCAATTGAGTTTGAAGAGATAGATTGTGAACAAGGAAGGGAGAGAGAGGGAATGGGAAAAAAGGGAATCAATTCCGTCTGATTGAATGAATAATAAAACACTAAGTATCCCAGCTTATTCCCTCTTCCATTCAATTCCCCAACAACAAAAAGCCAATTCCACGTCAGCAAATCTATCCAGCATAAATACTCTATTTGTCCTGACGTGAGCAGGGACCACGATCATCCCCCCCTCCTCCTCCCCTTCTCCACAAAAAAAAATCAACCGACAGTCCTCTCTCTCTTTTCTTTTGGCAGAGTGTCTGTAGTGAAAATATTGTAATCTTGAATCTTGTACTGTGGATGACTCCTCTCTCTCTCTCTCTCTCTATAAAAAAATTCACCCCTATCATTTCACTTATATTGATAGCCTCAACCTGTAGTGGAGTATACATGGCAAAAGTCAAATAGAGAGAAAATACAAAAAACAAGATTGACATGAACTGAATCAATTTTATATGTCTGTAGTTTGTGTGCACCCAGAAAAAATATGTATGTACATACCTATACAGGTTATGTTTTTTTTGTACACAAAAGAGAATTGAATTGTAATCAATGAATCTTGTAATTTTTTTTTCTTTGATAATAGACTCTTCAATGGTGTGCAATTATTTATTAACCTCTCCATCTCCCCCTCTCTCTGTCTTGTGTCTTGGTTTATTTAATCAAGAGTTCAAAAAAAATTACTCTTGATTGAACAACAACTTGTTCCCTTGTAACCATTATTCTAATTAAGTTTAATCAAATTATATTAGATACAAAATTTTACAGTTGATTGTTATTATCCTTTTTAAATTCTACATCTACACTAGGTACAGGTAACATTACACATGATTCACAAAAAAACGACAATTAAAATTAATTTATTAGTCAAGTCATCAAAGAAAAAAACATTAACTTTTGAACATTTAACATTGGAGTTGAAGATTGAGGTATTATAATTTATAATAATGTTTGTAATTTAATGAGACTATTAATTTTGAACGAGTAATTATAAAATTGTAGTTTTATACCTTAAAGTTACCTCTAGTGTGTGTAGGTAAGTTAATAGTAGGAGAGGTAGGAAATTTACAAGTGAGAAATTTATTTGAGGATATTAATTAAAAAAAGAATTTTAATGGTACCTGTACCTTACATATTTACCTTCCCTTCCCTAGCTGTAGTAGTTTATATGGACTGTACATACACATAGAGGTAAGAGAATAATTTAATTATTAAAATATAATAATGCCCACCTGTCATTCAACCTTTTTGTACAATGCATATCATGACTTATATATTATACCCAGACCAAATGGTACATTATGATGAATAGCAGAGAGAGAGAGAGAAGGCTAATTAAATTAGTGGATTTCATTAGGTAAATGCAATTCTTTTTTTTCTCTCTTTCTTGTATTAGTCCATAGTTTTATAGTATAAAATGGTGGTTAGAATGGAGAGACTACAATAGAGTAATTTAGTGTTCATTTCCAATCGAAGAAAAAGAGAGAAAATTAATTAAAATATTAATTATAAAAAAGTATATGAAAGAGGTCCCCCCTCTCTTATGTATACACAGGAAAAGAGGGGTACAATGACGAAAGACAAAGAACGAGAGAGAAAGAGAGGAAAAGAAGTTTGGCGGCATAAAATTCATGCGCAATTAAAGTATTCATTTAATTAAAGAGTTTTAGCACTTGGAGATATATAATTACTCCCAGAGTTTTAATCTTGACTCTTTCCTTGGACAATCGATGATGGGCTTTATTATGTACTCGAGTACACATGACTCACAACGTCAGTGGTGGGTAGTACATACACCACTACGATGAGGTAAAAATCTAATTAACCATTTTATTATGGTAGTCAATTTAGACAGAGAAGATTGTAGAGATGGTGATCACCATATTGTTCCCAAAGTTGCTTTAATGTACTAGAATATTATATTAAAATACATTTACCCCTCTCTCTCTCTCTCTTTGAGTCTTTGTAGAGATGAAAAAAAGGAGCTGTACATAATCATCAACATAATTCATAATGGAGTATTATGTCAAAGGCAGGGGAGAAAAATACTTAATTAATAAAGTCAATTTTTCCAATGGAATTAGTACTTTAACTTGATGAGAAAAACCGACGCTGTTTTTTTTCTTCGGTGGTTTACCTTTAGTCCTATTCATTACATTAAATGAACAACAAAGTCCACATTTTATACCTTTTCCATGTCTACACGTCACTTTTTTCCCCTCTCTCTCTCTCTCTCTCTCTCTGCTTACAAAATAATTTGAGAGTGACTCTCAACAGTTGTGGGCGTTAAAATGAGTTTCATTTAATATAAAAAAATGTTCAATACAACCAAGTTTTTTTAGGGAGGGGAGAATTGATGGAGAGGAGCTGATTTTTTTTGGTGGACTCTGGGTTGAAGTTAGCATATTATTTTGTGTGGCGTAAATTGAATGAATGAAAATTGTACGTTTTTTGACCATCAGTTGAGTTCAACGCAGTTAATATTTGAGAGAAAGAGAGGGCTTCTCTCTGTTGTTTGCACTTGGGATAAAAAGTGAGGGGGCACTAAAACAAAGATGAACGATGGCAAATAGCTGTGGGTGAAAATCGAAGGCTTCTCCATTCGATTGTGTTTGACATCCAATCATCCAATTTTCCATTTAGCCAATCAGTCTTGATCAGATCTAACTTGAGCTCTGGGGGTACTTTCAGCCAGTTTTTTTTTCATGGAGAGACACATATATTCCCTGACTGTCCTTCCCCAAAAAATTTCTCTATACAAAAAAAGCTATACAGTCTCTCCTCCTTTACTCTCTAGTGATATTTTATAGACGAGATTTTTGCACAGCTTTTTTTATATAAAATATAAAGATCTATTGAAAATATATATCCAAGCATATGTTTGTAGAACTTTGAGTTTAGTTTATGTAATAGGAAAGATTATGCACTTTGGATTTTCCTTGATTGCAGTGACATGTCCCATTATCATAGTACAACCATCAAATTGATCTCGTTTACAGATTAAAGGTGGAGGGTGAGTCAATTAATGGGCCTTCCATCGTCCATTAAGTTAAGAGGACTTTTCAACATTTTAACAGCTAATCGTATATATATATATCACTCTTATATTCAAAAAAAAACTTCTCCTTTTTTTATCTGGAAAGTAAGGGGACATGGAAAAGACAATGACAGGATGACTGAATGCTTAGCTGTATATCAAAGAAGAAAAAGACTCTCTCTCTCTTTTTGGCTTTTCATTTTCACATTTGGAACTTGTTCATTCAGCACTTTTTCGTGTGTACAATCTCTCCCTCTCTCTGTCTATTGAAGGAGAAATAAAAATTATGTGACGATTTTAGTTTCAACATTTTTTTTAAAGGCATGTGGAGTCACTCCATTCTTTTGTAAAGCTTGCGAGCTTGTCCTCCTCCTCTACCTTTTGGTCCTCAACCACATCTAATTTGTTCCTGTTCAGCCTCAGACTTTGACTTTTACTCATCTCTTTCTCTCTCTCTCGTCATTTGTTGAGAAGTGTTGGAGAGAAAGAGATTTTTTTTACCATTGTTTTTGCAAGACTTGATCTTGATTGAACCATGCTTTTATTCGACTTGTCTTGACTTTAGCCTTTCAACGATTGATTGAAGATGTCTTGTCCCTATATAAAAAAAATTTTTACATGTCTTTTACGGGGTGCCTCAACTCATTTTCACGCCCTTTTCAAATCACCCTAAGTCCCTCTCCCTCTCTTTCTCTCTCTCTCGCTTTCTGTCTTGGGGTTTTAAGACAATTTCCTTTTGGAGTGGAATTCGTCCGATTTTTATACTTTTTTGGGGGAAATATCTTCAACTGCCCCTAACTTACATGGGATATAAATATCGATGAGAATTTAAGGAGTTGGAGTGACTGTGTGTGTGTGTGCTTTGAGAGAATTTTATTATAGGTTTTTAAATTATAAATAAATTTTGGTAATTGAGTTTAATTTTTGGGAAAGTTTTGTCAAGTCAAGTGGGTTCGTTTAGGGAAATAAGTCGTAAAAAGTATTTAATTAAGTTTTTTGTTTATAGTTTATTACTTTTACCTAGTGAGTAGTTTCAGTTGCCTTTGTTGGTTGAAATTTGGGGAGGCTTGGTTTAGCTTAGTTCTCACTGTACACCATCTCCAATTTTTGGGGGAACTTTTTGGAACTTGGCCCACTGGTAAATGGGTGAGGGATGCCAGTGATGGCGCTCCCCTTACTTGATGCTTACTGCAAAGTCAATTTTAGGAACGTTAAGTAAAAAGTGCTCAATTCTGATGCTGTTTTTAATCAATTAAGAATTAATATTTCAGGCAATATTAATTATAACAATTGTATCTCTGAAATTAATGCTGATTAAAATTTTAATTTTTAAAAATACAAAAACATTAGTGGGATTATTTTATTTTTTTAGCAATAACCATAAAATAAGTTAATATTTTAGAAGAGAAATATGAAAATTATAATTTAATTATTTCATTTGACAATTTATTGCTTTTGTAGGTTAATACATTTCGAATATTTAATTGCTAAAAAATTTGTCAATTACAAGAAGCTATTACCTTACACACAGTTTTTGTTTGTGTCAATTAATGAATTTTTATTGACAATATTTAACTATTATTATTCAACTATTCATGTTTTTATGTTGTCCGATAATTGAAAATATTGAACTCTAGTGTCCTGACTCTATTGTAAAATGATTATTCTTGAATAAAATCAAATCAAATCATCAACTAAGAAAATAAGTAATGCGTACAGTTAAATTAAGATAATAATTATCTGAATAAAGTTTGTACTAAATTATAAACTGTACAAAGTTCATAAAAAAGTAGACAAATTTAACCTTAAAAACGCATTCACAATTGATGGGGACTGATTTCCGGGTAATAGTGAGAAATCCGGGTGCTAAATGGACGCTAAATCATTCTAATCTTCTCCCAACTTCCCCATCTTTCCTCTATCATTGTCCAACAATAAACCATCATTTAACTCGCTCTAAAACTATTCTATAAAACTTTACAATTAATTCCATCTTTAAACTGATTCCTAAAAACAGATTTATTTCCTGTACTATTATTCACAAGGAATTAATATCATTCAAGAATTATTTTGTACAACAAAATAATTTAAAAAACTAACTGCAAAGACTTGACTGTAATTTGTAATGGAATTTGATGACAAGAGCAAAATAAATAAAAATTTTAAAAAAAGGGAAAGAGATAATTTATTTAGTTAAATGTACACAATTCCACCCCCTTGATACAATCATGCAATCTAATTAAACATGATCCACAGACACAAAATCCCCATATGCATGATACTAATGGCTCCAAGAGAGGAGAGAGAGAGGGAGATGGAGGAGGGAGAGAGGAGGGGATGATGATTACCTTAGAAAATATCATAATGGGAGATGAGGACGGATGGATTGACCAAATGGTGTGTGTGTGTGGTTGTTTCAGTGACACAGCAGGATACCTTTGTCCCTCATTTTCCAATAGAACTACCCCCCTTAGTCATCCTAATGCTTTCCATGATCGGCTCTACTGATTTTCCGGTTCTTTTCTATTTTTCACTCGGTCCATCCGATTACAATCCTTCTCTCTCTCCTCTTCATCTCTCCCCCCATAAAAGTCATTCAGTTCAAAAACCGTACACATATCAATATTCATTCACCTTCTCTCTCTCTCCCTGTTACGAATGTATTCATGTCGCCATGTTTTCTTATCAAACTGTCGCATCCAAAATAATTCCTACTCGCTCCACCACCACCAGCCCCCTTTTTTATTTTCAATCCTTTATTCCAAACCCCATAAATCTATTCTACAAAACTTTTCTGTCATAATAAATACATCAGCAACTTTTTTTTATACATATAAAAACTCAAAAAATTAGACTTTGATTTCATTCTCTTCCATTGACCTACTCTACACTACTAGTTACTACGAAAAAAACATGTCAATTTACAATTGAAAATTGTATATTTTACAATAAAGAGACAGATTTCACAGAAAAAAATTTAATGAAAAAATTTATTTAGTAAAATTCAAGTGCTTTTTTCTAAAGAGAAAGAGAGAGAGAAAAAGAGAGTGGAGCTTTCTCCTACAGGAAGCCTTATAAAAATTGTTGAGGTATCTATCAAAGAACTGACAATGTCATTACATTGCTCTCTCTCTCTCTGACATGAAAATAAGGGTAATCTAACAAGTATAAAAGTTTGGAGAGAAAAAAAATAAGCTGGGAATAAGGACAAGTCATGCTAAACTCAAGTTAAAATAATGTACCTACCCTACGAGTACAAGTAAGATACAAGTGAGTGTACATGGTACAGAGAGAGAGAGAGAGAGAGAGAGAAAAAGATAGAAAAAAAGGATGGCATGCAAGTATCTCTATTTTTTGTCTACTTGGTTATTATTTCAAAGCTCTTCCAAAGTTGAGCTTCTTTTTTTCAAGGCATAAAGAACAGCAATGCTCGACCACTTTGCATTTTGCATTAATCAGTTGGAAAATGAAGTCCCAGAGGATTGACTGCAGATAGAGAGAGAGAGAGCTTTGGGCGTCGCGTGCGATGCAATGGCTGGAGAATACTCTCTCTCTCCTATAGTTCTATAAAATACATAAAAGTTACGGCAGCCACCAAGCCAAACACATCGAGACAAGAGAAAACTTTTTGGATTTTCTATATCTCCCACTACTACATACACACCAGAGAGAGAGAGAGAGTCAGTCATGTGTCTACACATGGAAAAAGGAGAAAGATATACAACCGTCTTTTTATTCCTTTCCCCTCCTTTCATTTTCGACAAGACTCCGAGACAAGAAAAAATGTACAAGACTTACCCGCACTTCCTCCCTTTCTCTCTCTCTCACATGAAACATGAAATGTTATCTAGAGAAAGTTGTAAAAGTATTTTGTACTTTTTCTTCCTTCATGTCTCCCCTTTTTTTCTACCTTGACGAGTACAGATACACCTTTTGTGAGCCTCAAGGCATTTTCAAGAAATATAGAACAACACACGTTCAATATTTCTTTATAATTTTCTTTTGTCTTCAAAAAAAAAGAAAGAGGATTTTCCAAAACTCTTTTCTCTTTTTTTTATATCCCAAGGAAAGAATTACAAACTACCCAAAATATTCCTCAGCTTTCTTTTTTGACCAGAGTCAAAGTCTTCCTCATCCAAAGCTTTTCCTAATCCTTTGGCTTATGAGATACACTTTTACTTTCTTTTTTGTACAGTATGTTTTCTTCTCTTTTTTATACAAATTGTCAGTAGCGGTCATGGAGATTTTGGACTATTTTTTTAAGAAAAAAAGAGGCTTAACAATTTTTTTAACCTATGAATATCCTTCCATTTTTATTTTACAATCTTTAAATTATCCTCCAGTCTCGTTGCCCTTGTGAGTGAGAGAGAGAGGGAATGTAGAGAAAGAATTTGTTTTATAGGAGGGAAATGTATAGACATAAAAATGAATGGAGACGAGAGCGAGAGCTTTACATGAGACATGAGAGATACACATATAGACCGTATCCCCCCTCCCTCCCCCCGTTTCGAAGCTTTAGAAGAGAGAGAGAGAGAAAAGAAGCTTAAAGAAAGTCTCGTTGGTAAAGACAAAAAAAAAGCTGAAGGTACATATAGATAATAGTTGGCTGTGGGGAGGAAGGGGGATGGAGATAAAATAGAAGATCGATATCAACTTAAGATTTTTTACTGTATAGTCCCTCTCTCTCTGTCTATATATCTGTACTAATATAGTCTTATATAGACTCCCAAAAATATTTTTTTGAGTCATTACAACAACAAAAAAAATTAACAAATTAACTTAATCAACACTAATTTTAATATAGAAGTTCTTTTTACATTTATGTTGTGAAATTTTGAAAGTCAAGGTTTTTGTAAAATTCTAACGTTTTTTTTCTTTTTTTTTACTTGTTTTGTATGTAGAATAAAGGAGGGTGAGTTTTACATGGAGACGTTAATTCTCCATGTTTCGTCTCTGGAGAAAAAAGTAAATTGACGGATGGTATAGGTAAGTCGTTACTCCAGGATTTTTATGAGAAGACTTTCCTAACGACAAGGATGGAAGGAGGCTATATTTTCAAATTATTCATTTTTATCATATTTTTACAGCACTAGCTCACCATCCTCCTAAAAAAAGGTTGGGGAATCATGACAAGGAGATGGCTTACAAGATAAATTGTAGACTAAAATGACTCCCCTCTCTTTTTTCAAGAAAGTTCTTCTTTTCTTTTAAATTATGACTTTCTTTTTCTACTTTTCAGTTCTTATTTTTTTTAAATGAGAAATTTTGTACCAATTTTTACAGTTAATGTTTTAAATTAGTAAATTGTAAAAATTTTTGATTTTATTTAAATAAAATTTTCAAAGAAAAAAAAATAAATTGAATAAATTAAATTTTAAAAATTGTGACAAATACAAATAACTAGAGAATTTCAGCACATTTTTTATCATAAAATTCTTCAAAGTAAATTTGTAATGTTGAATATTTGTAAAGAGAGAGAGAGCGAGAAAAAAAGCACAATGGATTTCTCTCTCGTTCTACATAATGCAGACTTGTACTCAGTGATACACTCTGGGATTTCCCCAAAGTAATAAAAGGGCAAAAGTGTGGAGAGTAAAAAAAAGGAAAAGAGAAAAATAAGAAGAGTTGAAATAAACAAATCGGTGTATGGAATACTAGACACATTTCATTTTTTCTTTTTTTTTCTACCGAATATTATGAATCCTCAGCCTCTTTCTTCATCTCCCCCTCAACTTTTTTTTGTCTTCACTTTTTCAAAACTTTTTGACTACCAAAACCAACTAACAACACAACAACCCCTTCATTTTATCATCTCCCTTTTTTTCTCCATGTCGTCAACGACTGTGTGAGTGTACAAATACAAATGAGTCAACTTTTGACTTTTTTTTCATCAACTCGAGAAATTCCCAAATAGAAAAAAAAAGTTGACTTGACTTTAATTTTTAATGAGAGAGAGAGAGAGAGAGAATAAATGTAGAGACGTACGTCGAATTTGTAAAATAATAAATATTTTGTATTGAAAAATATTTATAGAAAAAAAACTTTCTCCAGTTGCAGGTGAAGAGTAATAGTTTAATGTTGATAATGGATTTGAGAATACATTGTGAGTGTTGTAGGATGCTGACCTGGAAAAAAGTGGTAAGTAATGATGGTTTTTCATTTGGTAAGATTGATGTTCAACGACTGCATCGACTTGTCTAGAGACCGAGAGAGAGAGAGAGAGAGAGAGAGAGAAAGCGGTGTGAGTTGCACTCAGAAAATAGACAAGTGTAGAGTAATAGAAAATGGGGGAGGGGGAGATGGTGGAAGAATCCTGCAAGAAAAAAAAGGAGAGGTAGTTTGTTTTCTTGCTTTTCTCCATACAGAGAGAGAGAGAGTCGGTCGTTTGGTTTGGGAACATGCCGTAAAGTTTATAGGAGGGAAGTGGATGAAACTTCAAGTTTATTATGTCAATGGAGCTTTCACCATGGTCCATACGAGACTACAAAATCAGATCGTGGACTGGATGTTCGAAAAGATGTAGAGAGAGAGAGAGTAAGATTTTACTCATGGAACATTCTACCCAAGTCTCTCCATTGGACTCGACTGAGAAGCTTTGGTGGAGAAAGTGAATCGACTCTTGAAAATGTGAATGCTTTCTCTCTCTCTCTCTCTCTCTCTCTCTCTCTCTCTCTTGCAACTTGAATAACTCAAGGACTCACTCCAGAAAAAGAAGAAGAAGAAGAAGACAAAATAAAAAGAATTTTTGGGGTTTGTATTCGAGAAAAGTAGTCAAGACTTTTTTTTTGAGACTTGTAAAAAAAGACTTGAATTTTTTTTTATCCGGATAGGGAAAAAAGGGGGAAGGAGGGAATTATGGTTGAAGAGTTTGGGCATGAGCAAGGCGGAGCAGAGAAGAGTTCGGGTAAGTCGGTGGTTGGTTCTAGAAAAGGATCCGAATAGACCAAAGCGCATGTGACCCCGACCACCAGTCACATACGATGAGAAAAATTTTGCACAATGTGGCGAGAGACTCCCTTTCTTGTTTCATGTCAGAGACAAAAACACAGAGACTACATATATATGAATATACACACACAACGGGACTACCCGTTTGCGGGGCATTTTCTCTACAGATATATGTTCAATATACTCGTACCACCACAGTGAACACATAGACAATCCTCATAGCAAAGAGAAACAAAGTTCTTGACGATTGCCAAACTGCCAACGCCTAGACCAACGAAAAATAAGACCAAATGAGACTGGGGCTAGGGAGCAGGAGCAACGTGGATAGATTTTTATACACATTTATTTTTTTTTCTAAATAAAACTCCCTCACAATCATTCAACAGACACATTGTGCACATGAACAAGCTAAAAAAAAATATTTTGCAATAGGAATTTAATTGAAAAATCCCTCTCTTTCTTGGCTTTTTCTTGAGTGACTTTTTCTTACAAAAAAAAGTTTTTTCTTTTTCTATTTTCTCTCTTGGTGTTGGTGATGGTGAAAGGAATTTAAGTGACAATTTAAGTTTTGAGGAAGAGCACAAATTTTTAAATAGGAGAGATTGACCATGTGTGCGGCTCTGGTCAGTCCTAGTGACTCTGCCATGAGCTCACCCTCAAATCATGCACATCCTCCAGTGTCTGCCTTTGGTGTTGGAATTGTGGGATTGAGGAGTAATGCTAATTTGGCTAATATTCCGCCTCAACCACCTTCAAGTGCAAATAATTTGCCTGATATCAGTCGTAATGACCCACCACCCGATGTCCTCCTTGCACTTTTATCCCGTAATAGGGCTCTGGAAGGTCAGTATCCCATTTATTTATTTTTATTTTTTTAAATTTAAATCCAATCAATGCAAGTCATAGTCACACAGCTAGTCATCTGTATGACAATTTTATTTGTTTTGGTCTCTGAATTGAGATTGTCAAAACATTTTAAAATTATGAAGGGGAAAATCATCAAAGGGGTCCCTTGATTAGATTTGAGAGGACAAAACCCACAAAAAATGGAAAGGCCACTTGTACTGTCTTTGTTTAAAAAAAGGGCATATTGATACATTTTGCAATATATCCAATTATTCAATTGAGTTGCCAAATAAAAAAAACCAATCAAGTCTCTAACTCATTTATTCAATCAATGTATCCAAACAAACATTAAGTGACAGTGACGCTTGCCAAACTTTTTTTTTTTGTCCCTCTTCCCAAGCCAACTTTTCCGCATAGTGTGTCTCTGTGTGGGACTTGCAAAGTTGAAAAAAAGATGCTCCCTTTTTTCCGCTTCTCATCCTTCAGAAAAGTGAAACAAGAGAGAGAGAGAGAATCCGGGTGCATAGAGGAGGGTAATAGTAAATCAAATTATAATACAATTACGTCTGAATTATAACCCCTTGACCTCTTAAGCCACCCGTATCCTCATGAAACATTAACGCCCATGGCACCCCAACACACACAAACAGTACCCATAGATTTTTCACTGATACAAAAACTAACATCACCCAAACACAACAATTGTGGAGGGAGACAAGGACTGGAATTGAGAGAGAGAGACAGTTTGAAAATCACACAGTTCTGGGATCTCAAAAAATTGTTTTGTATTTATTCCACTAGAAAAAATCTCAAATAGAAAACTTTTTCACTCTCCCCTTCTGGTTAATCACCATTGGGACATGGAGACCAGAATAAATGAGGAGGGGTCATAATTAAGTTTAGCATTCAAGACTTTTCCCATATAACCAGTACAATGAGGAGCTCTCTCTCTCTCTACACTGTAAAATTTATTTTCTATTATCCAAAACAGTCTGACGTCGTCAAAGTCATTACAATTTATCTGAATATTCTCTCTCTCTCCACTTTTGTCTTGTCATTCTTCTTTTGGGTTTCCGAGGACGAAGGAGGCGGTTCATTTCATACTCAAAAATTATTTTTTTTAACCAACTGCTCCTCCAGTCAGCTGATCATTTTTTTTTCTTAATAAAAAATAACACGTTAGTTGTGGGTCACAAATATTTTGGAAAGGGAGGAAACCACATTGAAAATTGGTGGAAGAGACCAGAGTTTTCGAGTTAGCACGGGGGACTGGAAAGGTCGCGTGGCTGGCGTGTGTTGTCTTTTCAAGTCTCTCATGGTACGATGGGTTGGGAGAAAACAGAACAAGGAGATGCTTCCTCTTTGTGTCACCCCGTTAAAAGGAATGAAAACAGGAGAGAGAGGCTTTTTCAATACAAAATTATTTTGGCAACATAAAATTATTAATTCTAAATTATTATCCATTTTCCCAGTTTAAGCTTATATGAAGAACATCCCTCACATGGAGATTATATTTTTAGTAAAGTAAAGTATAGTTAACTTAAAATCATTTTTACAATCAAAGACAAGAGTAAAATGGACAGAAATACAAAATACATAACCAGGGCACCTTTTTTTGTGGAGGGCGTGTGGATGGCCGCGTGGCCTTTTATTTTGCATCATTTCCTCATTTCCTTTTGTTTACAATATTTTACATGAGAGAAAGTTGTCAACAAAGAGAGAGAGGGAATCCTTTCATGTGTCCTTCCCTTTCGGAACTAATCTACAATGTACAAGTACTTTTAAATTACTCTCTCTTTCTCTCTTGTTGTGATATGGACAACAATGTAACAATAATACACTGGTCATTCATGAGACAACAAAATATGGGCTTTTTTCCTTTTACTAAATATCTCTACGGAAACCTTTACAGATAATCTCTCTCTCTCTCTGTTGAAAGAGAGAGCAGAGAGTTGTTACAAGTTGAGCGGATTGTCATTGTACAAATTAAATCACGTGCGTGTGTCTTGTCCCTATACATTTCTATAATATTTTCCATCCATGAAGAACGCCGTGTAGAGTTGTCGATTTTATCTCATAAATTTTCTCTATTCCCCGTGTCCATTTTTTTCCAGAGGGTTGTCGACGTACTAATAGCTTCCGGTTTGGAGTCTGCTCTGTCTCTCTCTCTCTCTTTGATTGTAAATCCGGCTGCTCTATTACTCAAATAGATGAGGCCAAAGGGCAACAGGTGCTAGAAAAAGTGGGGAAATTAATGAATTAAAAAAATCATGGTATATATCTATACTATATAATATGTATATATATACTTGGAGTTAGAAAAAAAATGAACAAGGTAGGCAGAAAACCTGCCTACTCCTCACACGGAGTCTGTAACCACCGTCACCATTGCTAGCACCTTTTATCACTTTAATGATCCCATTTTTTTCATGACTTTTTTTATATTCTACTACTCTCAATTTGGACAGTTTGGGCACAATGCACAATAGAATTTATACATTATCAATTATTAATGGTTGGGTGTTGCAACCGTCAAACTTGAAACCATTTTTTTATTTTTTTTATTTTGGTCACTGTAAAAGTGTTGACAGTTTTTATTTGTCGAGTATCTCTCTCTCTCCACTTGAATGGTGATTTTTTTTTTAGTTTTAATTCATTTTATGGCAGGTATTTAATTTGAAATATTAAATATTATTTTAAAATAACTTGTCAACTTTTACAAATTCATTTAATGAATTTTATTAATGGAAAATAATATTTTGCATTTGTAAATTTTTTTAAAATAATAATTGTGGTGACAAGAAAAAGGAGAAATGGAGACGAAATATTTTTTATATGAGAAAAATATTGAGTTTTGGTGTCTCCAATAAAATAATATTTTGCCATACTTCTTAGAGTGTCGAGTTGGTATAATAAATGCAATAGAAAAGAACGTCATTTTTTGACGTTATCAACCCCCCCCTCTCCCCTCTCTCTCTCCATGAAAATTTCATGATGAGCTAAAATATTAAATATGGTGGCCAGCCCCCAATAAGTAGAGAGTAAAATTCCGTTTTACGCAATAAGAAAATGACTAAAAGTTATGTTTTGGGAGACACCACCATTGTGACTACATATTTTATATTTTTTGTGGTGATTATTCCACGCAGCAAAATAATTCCTTCTTTTTCTTGACTATGTGTAGACATATTTCATACAAACAATTTTATTGGTTGGAGCATGATATGACACCATATAAAATAATATTTCTTTACATGTCAAGCATTCATTGAATTTAAAAGTGACTTTTCTCTTTTCTCTTTCATACTTATTCAAATAAGTTTTTTTGTCATGTTAGTCAAAACAGAATAAAGGTAAAACAACAAATACAAAATTCCTCTCTCTCTCTCTCTCTCTCTCTCTCTCTTTTAATCTACTCATTTATTTAAAAGGCTTTCAAACATTAGCTAATAAAGACATAAACTAGTTTCTATAATCTCAATCAATAATAACTTTATTTGTAATTCTATTCTTTACACTTTAAGCTCTAATTTACTTTGTGAGCTCTAGTTAAATTATTTGTAAAGTGTAAAACAAGATGATAAATAAATCTTTATAGAGTCAGAATGTGAATTGGAAAGAACAAAAAATTTAGGAATGTGGCTGTACTGTACTGCGACAAAAAATAAAATGTCAGTAAATAAATATAATAATATTTTATCGTAAAATATTAACCTACAAAAAATGTACAGTATAAATCATAAGGAATTTTTTTGGTACTACTAAAAAGAAAAGTTGCCATGTTGAAAAATTTGAATTTATTTTTTTTGACAAAAGAATAAAAAATAAGGAGGGCAGATATGGAAAAAGGGTAGGCGGATCGGATGGTGTTTTTTTGGTGAGACATTCGTCATTCGTGGCTTGATGCTTCTTGATGAAGATGCAAAGGGAGGGATGAAGAAAAAGCATGCCATGGCCACATTGAGGCAAGACAATAACAATTGTAGTGAGTGACTTGAATCATATCATAGCCCCTCTCTCTCAGTGGCCATTCCCTATTCTTTCCTTGTGTTTGGCTACTGCCTCCATACAAAATAGATGGAGAAAAAAAAGGGAAGCGTGGGTATGAGAAAACGGGGAAAAAAACCTGGACAAGATTCTTGAAAAGGCCCAAGGAGCTGGAGAAAGAGAGAGAGAGAGGGTACGACCACCAGCATGTAAATGTGAATGTGTGTATGGTTTATGAGTTATGTTGAGGGGTAGACTAATAATTATTCATAAAGGACATATGGGATATGTACGTGTATTGTATGGACGTCCAGAGAATATATGGGCTCTGTCTACGCTCCTGTTTTATAGATGTTCTCTTCGAAACCCATGGGGAACATTATTTTTTACAGGTCTGCTCGCACTTTTCTCTCTCTCTCTCTTCTATACAAAAAATAGTAGCGTACAATGTAGAGGGAAAAAGACACCAAAAATCGTCTACCATTTCAACTTTCCCCTGTATAAAATCCTACACTTGTAAACTTTATCCGTTTCTATTGTAACCATTCCCATATTCTTTCCCATTCTAAAATGACCATTTTCTTACACCAATACACAACAAACAACAGCCAAAAAACTTTCTCCATTTTTTTTCAACAAAATTTTGATAAAAATTAAAATTCTTGATATTTATTTAGAATAAAACTTGACACTACAAACAATGACAAATTTTTTTTCAAGGCGGAAGAGTTTTTTTTGAAGAGGAGGAATAAAATTGGGGTTATATTTTATTACATTAGAACGATGAGTAAAAAGGACAAAAGGATGATAAAATGTTCATACAAGTTAAATGTATATAAATGTCGACTACCACCACATGTCAAAATTTTGACTGTGTGTTTTATATATGGACTCAAATAAATATTTATGATTTATGGATAGTTTTCTCTCCATGTGTAACACACACACACACACACACAGAGGATGATGTTAAGAGAAGGCAAATATCCAAAGGGAAACTTTCAATTTGAACAGAAAGTAGAGGAGGAGGAGGGGGTTCTTCCTCTTAATATTATTATTATACCCCCAAAAGAAATGTACATATTTATACCAACCCAAACTTTTGTTTGTCTCCTCCTCCTCTCTCTCTCTCTCTTTCTACACACTCAACATTGCACATGAAGAAAAAGGGGTATATTTATGTACATGAACTTATTTTTTGCAAAATTTACAAGTCCATTTAACCACTCCATATTTGTATTTGTTAAACTCTTGTTAGCTTTTCCTCATCACTTTCACTTTTTTTGTGTCCATGGTTTTTTTTGACAAGGGAAAGAGTAGAGTGGTCACATGGAATTCATTTTATTATAAGTGTACTTGAGAGAGAGGGAACTTTTTTTATTGTGGAGTAATTAGATTATTACTTAGATTAAAAATAAATACACTCACAAAAATGTACACAACATTTTAATCTTGACCATCACTCAACTCACAACTTACAAAAGAAAAATCAATACGTTTTTTGTTGAGCAATAAAATTAATTCTCAATTGGCCATTTGACAATTGACAAATGACATTTTTCAAGGAGAAGGAAATTCAAAGGAAATGCAAATTTATTTATTTTTTAAAAAAATAAATTGAAATTGAAAGAATTTAAATAGAACAAATTTTTTTTCAAGAATTTAATCATGTCTCCTGTCTGTACGTAACAATTGTTAGAGAGAGACTTTTTTGTGGTAATTTTGGAGTTGTGAATAGTTTGACTACACTACAATTATAATGTTGGGGAGAGTCTATTGTCAAATTTTGAAATGTACATAAAAGAGTGAATTGACATGGAGTCATTTATTACTAAATCTTGGCACCTGTTCCCTTCATCTCTTTCTTTTGTTAAAAAATTCTCTCTCTTCTTTTTTAGGAGATCATACTTGTCTGTGTAATGACTCTATACTTTATTTTCTAGTGTCGGTTAGAATGTGGACAATTTTTAATATTTTTTTTTTGGTTTGATGGACAAATTAAAATTATTTGGATCAAGAATTTTTTGGGCGTTTTTTATTTTATTTTCATTATGTTGAAGCAATCAACTGGAATGAGTAGGGTTTTTTTTGTTCATTATTTTTTGTCCACTTATGGACAATATTTGTCCAATAATTTTTAATACAAAAAAATTCTCTTTATATAAAAAATTTGGTCAAATATTTCATAAATAAAGGACAAGTCCATTTCAACCTTCCTCATTCTGTTTCTGTACCCTGAGGGAAGAAGGGGGAGTATAATTTTATTTTACTGAGGTTTGATTAAAAAATGCTTTTTAGTTAAAGTTAAGTTTGTATTTAAATGTATTTCTTCATTTTTAAAAAGGAAAAAAAAATAATTAGGTATTCCACTTTTTATATTAAATTGCCCAGTCAAAATATAGGTACATTAGGTTACATAACCTGAATACTTACTGAAATTACTTGTTTGGTATTAAAAATTAAAAAAATAAATGTTTTATTCAATTCAACTTTTTTTTTATAATATCTATAAAAAGAAAAATATCCAAAAAATTGGAATAAAATTTTTAATATTTAGAATCAAATTTTCATGTCTCAAAAAGTCAAATGAAAAGCTCATTGATTTCCTATACAGCTAAAATAATTTTTATGGGTCTATACAAATAAAATGATATCTGGTAAAAGTCTATGGATATAACTCTAACATTATTAGTATAGCCAAATGAAAAAAAAATCTTTTTTGAAGGGATAACCAATACAATAAACATTAATGACTTTCTCTATTCTATTCAAAGGTTGTAAAAAATTATCACAAGAGACATAAAAACAAAGTTGTATGCATGTACTCTGTGTAAATGATGAAGCTAAAATAAATTTTATGTTGCAGAAAATCTCTTTATTTTTAATACACAAAAGCAAAAGAAAAAAAATGTAATGGTAAACTCATGGACGATTTAACTGATGTGATGATTGTCCCAAAAAAAAGTTAGAGTCTCCAATATCACAATATGTTTCATAATTTTTATGTTTCTCTTCACTTCAACTGTCAACAATGAAAAAAAAATTGAATGTCAACTTCTATTCTCAATTTCTAATAAAATTAAAATTGTTCAAAAAAATAGTCTAAAACTATGAAAATTGATCTTAAGAAATGGTCACATTCTGTGTGCTAATCTCAAGCCAAAAAAAAATTTATACAAAAGAATGGAGACTCTTCATTGACAAAATCTTTGGGATTTGACGGGGCTTAGCTGAGAGAGTCCTTATAAGAGGGACTGAAACTGCACATGTACAAGTCCTTTAATGTACAAAGTCCTTTGAAGGGAGAGCTCGTAATGATGAAAATGAGAGAATTGGGCCTAAGCCTTAGAAAGAATGATGACAGGTGGTTCAGTGCGTGACAATGGGGATGGGTCGAGACTGAAAGAGAGAGAGAGAAGGAATGGGTGCTGGTAAACCCTTATAATTTCATGGGGGATCCCTTGAATGACTAAATGCTTTCATGGAGTCTCATCTACTCAGCCACTATCATTATTATCTCCCTCTCCCATCCATTTTCACTTGATGTACACATACAGATGGTTGTACATTATACAGAGAGAAAAATTGTGTATGGCTTTCTATTTACACAAATTCATTACTCAATCCTCTTTCTACATGTTAAACCATACAAAAACCCAAATTGCTCGCACCATCTCACTCGTCAGTGGGGATCAAAGGGAGATTTTTCCTTTTAAAAGTCATCTCTATTTTGACTTTGAAAAAAATCTATTCTTCATTCATTTGACAACATTAACTTTATCATTTTAATCCATGGCCAAAATTACCTCTCTCCTATGAGTATGACAAATTATATTTAAATTTTGAGCTGTTTCAATCGTGTTGAAAGTGAATGATTATGAATAATGAAGAAAGTTGTAAAACAAAAGGCAAGATTTGTATGACATTGATCATATAAATAAATAGAGAGAGAGAATGTGTTAAGATTGGTTACATAATTAGATTCAATTTGTGTTTAGAGTATCAAATAAATACTAAATCCATAGTCAATACAACTCCCCTATTCAAACATGAATAAATACTTTGTACATGCTTTTACCCTTATAAAACTACCGAGTCTCATGAATTGTGTCATGACTCCTCTAGTCAAAATGATAGAATTTTACCATGTTTTATACCACCAAGGAAAAATAAAGGACTGGAGCTCGCTCAGGGCTGACATGACAATCCCTAAAAGCTTAGACGAAAATCGGAGTATTAAGAGTGTATGGTAATTTTACATGGTTTTGAATTTATGAATATATTAATGAGCATTATATTGGTTTCTCACGTTACAATCCCATCCCCATTTTCACCATTGTCATTGAGATGAGTGACCAATACTATGGATTGGTGGATTGAATGTTTTTCATAGGCGAGTACAAGTAGGATAGTACAATTTGAGTAACAGGTTGATTTATTACTCTTTTCTGTCCCTCTTTTTAACCACAATAAACTCTATAAATATATTCATCCATTAAGTGCTCAATACCATTTTCTACATTTAATAATCTCTCTATAAATGTATGTTCATATGCCACTATATTTTTTTTATTCATTCCATATTTTGCAAATTGTATTCACAACCATTTGTGAGTTGTGACAAATTTAACCAGTTGACCAATTTTCATAGTCAAATCAGTATAAATTCTCCAAAAAAGTTTAAACTTTTACAATGTCAAACAATAATTATTGACAAATAATTTTATTTTGTCAAAACATTTTTTGTACAAAAAAAAGTAATTTACAAAGAGAAAGAAAATAGATATGATGTGGATGATGAGTTTACATTTAAAAATTTAAAGAAAGATTTTACAAAAAAAAAATGAGGAATGATGAAGGGCAGTGTAGACTGGATAGTTGAGAGTGAGTCAAATGATTGCCGTTAAAAATCGGAAGAACCGAAGAGAGCCGAGAATGGAGAAAACGGGGAAAAAGACGTGATGGTCTATAGAGAAGAGAGTAAGAGAGGATATAAAATACGAGGGCCTTGTACACACACAACATGCAACGATGGAAAGACACTATAGACAAAAATCTCTATATACTTTCCTTCTCTATAGTCACCCCCACCCAGTGCAATCTTCTTGATTAGAAACAGTGGGGAAGCCAGGAGGAAATCGACCCATAGTCAACTCAACGTTTGCTTTTCTCTCTCTCTCTCTCTCTCTCTCTCTCGACAAGAGAGAAAGAGAAAGCCTGAGACTTGTACAGGAAAACTAAAGGCACTGCATGACATGGCCAAACTCAAGGCTTTACAAGCCCAAGCCAACAACTAACATCTTTTGAGAGAGAGAGAGAGAGAGAGGGTCTATATACACAATAATGTACAAAAAAAAACTCCTTGTGCCTTTCCTCTAGTCTTTTATAGTATTCTTTCCTACATTCAGTCTCTCTCTCTCTCTCTTTCCCCTCATTCTGGAAATTCATGTTACTCGTCTTTATCTATCCCCATGTACACTTATACCTCCATATCCCCTTCTTCGTTTTTTTTCTCCTTCTATTTTATTTCAACTCTTCATATATCCCACAGTACCAAAAAATGTACAACAAATATTTTTAAAACCTTGTTGACTTTTTCTTTATTTAAACTAAAAGGGGTTTTTTTCTTGTAATCAACTAAATTGTTATTTTAATATTTGAGCTTTATTTTTTTTAAATATTAAAATATTTTACAGTAAATTCAATTCTTGACTAAAATAAAATATATTTCATAAATTTTCAAATAAATTCAAAGAGAAATTTGGAAAAAACAGGACATGACACTCAAAATAACATCGATGACGAGAGAGAGAGAGACTGACTTTAGGATTTGAAAATTCATTAGTCTAATGAAAGAGAGGGAAAAAAAGAAAAAGGGAAAATAGACAAAAGTAAAATGTGCATTGTACATTGTACTACTTAGGAAAACTATTGTGCTCGTAAAATATAAATATGTACACCCCTCCCTCCCCCAACTAAATGTACTTTGGCTTTTTCAAAATGCTTTTCTCCCTCTCTCTGTCTCTCTCTCTTCTACAAAGTTAAAAAGGTAGAAGGGAATTATTTAAAAATCGATTTAATTGTAATGTTCTATGAGATCAAGCTCATCATAATAAATAATCATATATAAGAGTAGGTGGAGGTACATAACTCTTAAAAGTTGAGCCCTGTGTGTGGTTTTTTTCCTATTTTGTGTACATATTGACAGTCTACACACATCACAAAAAAACATTGACAGACTGGGTCTCTAATTTACTATTGTTTAAAATTTTTGTTTTTGTTTTTTACATGAAAAACATCTCTCTCTCTCTTTATAAGTACAACAGACACAGGTTTACACACATTTGATTTTATTTTGTAGGGGTGTAGATGTTACAAGAAAAAAAGGAGATGATTTTGGGAATAATTGCGTTTATTACAGTTTTACTCATAATACGGCAGAACATGTGGACGTAATGGTTTTAATGGGGAAGGGAGGATTCTTTTAAAAAGAATTGTGAATTTTAGGGGGAGAGCATTATGATCGTGAAATGATTACAGGTAGGCGCTGACTCCTCTTTTGTACAGGTAAAGAGCACCCCGACTCTCTCTCTCTCTCTCTCTCTCTTTGTAAATTATTTTGTTGGACATATGGGGAAGAGCATTCATTCATTAGATTTATATGAGGATCACGAAAAGTTTTCTCTTATCTGATTCATCTCTCTCTCTCCTTTGACTATTCACTATTCATGACACCTGTTCAATATTAGCCCCTTGTTTTTCCCTCTATAAGATTCTCATTTTAAAATCATTACAAATCTACTCATAGTCAATATTATATATTTTATTTATTTATTTTTAAAAATGAAAACAAATATCCAAAGAAAAAAAACTCCCGGTTGAATAAACACTTGAGAAAAGTCCTCAATGAAAAAGAGAGAGAGAGAGAGAGAAAAAAAAGAAATGACAAAAATAGGAAGACAAACAAAAAAAACAACAAAGTTTTAGTTGTACAAAAAATAAAGCTTTTTATTTCTGAATGGGACACAGTGGAGAAAGCACAGTGGGAGGTAAATAAAAAAATGACAAATTTTTTAGTCTCTCGTGGGCACACTCTTGTACATATGTATGGGACGATAAAGATAAAATAAATTTTGACTGGAGGAGGAAGGGAAGAGGTAAAGGCATTGAATATTATCGTCATTTCCCTACAGACTCATTGATGACTGGTGCAAACATTTAGGGACAGTCAAGGGCTCTCCATGTGATGAAAGGCAAGTATAAGTGTGGCACTTGAGATCCTTTGAACAAAAAAAACCTTCATATCGTCATAAGGCATCTAATGTCATATTCATGTCATTTCCTCTCTCTCTCTCACTAAAAACATGAACTCATTTGGAGACTGGATGAGATAATCGAGCGAAACACAAAAAAAACATTTGATGATTTTGATCAATCCATCATCATCTTGAATCCCCCCCTCTCTCTCTCCGATAAAAACAAGAGCCATATTGTACATAAAATTTACACGGCTAGTGCGGAGGGACGTGCTCCATATTGATGCTTGTCCATGGACGAAAATTGTGCCCACTGTCACTGCCTTTTGTAGTAAGACTAGGGATAGGGAAAGGGTTCATTGAATTAAATTTAAGAAGAGACATGAGTTAGTACTTTACAAAGTAACGAAAGTCAAAATAATTTTCATGAAATTCTCCATAGACTTGTGATAATAATCTAAGAGACAAGAAAAAAATTGATTGGATGGATAGGGAGTTGAGTAAATATGTGTAAAATTTCAAAGGGTTTCATTTTTGTACAGTTTTTAGTTGGCCCTTTATTTTTGGGTGTCTCCTGTTGACTTGCCTATAGTAAAGAGTTTAAAGGGAGTTTTATTTTGGGAGCCAAAGTTTTGTGGATAAGAGACACGTGACTGGCACGCGACAAAGAGGAAATCTCTTGTACGGGTACACATTGTACACTCTCCCGGTTTTATTGATGTGAAGGACAATTTGTACTTGAGTTTACATGTTAAATCCAGTCTCATGGATTATCTAAATATTTAGTTACAATTAGTATGTAGGAGTGGTTAGACCTAATTTTCAACCACCGGAAATCTATGAAAATTCAATAATTAGAGACGGGCGGGCTTTTTTTTGTGAATTTGTCAAAATCAACGCACACAATTTAACAAACCCTTTTACATAAAACTCTTATTTTTAGTTGGATAAATGAGACTGGACTGGGAGTTGTCTGTCTTAAAGGTTGACCAAAAAATGGAGCCTATTATTATTTTTATGAATTAATTTTTTTTGAGCAAAAAAATTCTGACAATAAAGGATGAGTCAGTATGTAAAGTAAAATATTGAAGCTATAAAAAAATTCCGTCTCTACAGATACAAATAGACAAGGAAGGGAGAAAGAGTTGAGATTTTGGTTCGACTGTAGACTCAAATTCCATAGAGAGATGTGAAAAAAAAATTGAGAGTAAACAGTAAAAATCTGACAGGCTGCTGTTGGTGCTATTGTGTGTGGTTCAGGGGATTTAAGTTTGGAGGATCTGAGGCCCACCAATTTTTATTCCTTAATATACGAAACTAATTTCATTAGTTTCGATTTCATTCGTAAAATATGTTCTAAGTTCCCCCCCCCCCTCTTCACCAGAAAGAGAGAGACAGGGGGAATTTACTATGTACTTTTTTGTATGTGTATTTAGTTGAATAAAAAAAATCATAATTGAGGACTATTTTCTACTATTTAGCTTCAACAATTATTTTTGCACGACTGATGCGATACATCACATGGATGAGAGTGTGGGTGATGTATGATACACATAAAGTACTCGAGTATCCACTCATAAGGTTTCTCCATCTGAGTTGGGAGTCATAATTGTGCCCTTTATTTTTCTATGTTTTCTATCTGCACACATAAAAATATTTTGGGATCTCTCTGTACTTTACAGATATACCCACCCAATGGTTAAGGGTACTCGCATAAAAGAGAAGCCTTTTGTTTTGCTCTATTTAAACAAGGGATGAAGAGACGGATTTATTGTAGTTTTTGGTATGGGGTACTTGACTCCCTTATGTTAAATTGTAGAGTGGAAAGGGGAACGTTTTTCCGTGTACTACCATTGAGCAGGTACATTAAATGGGTAGAGAGTGTCAGGCCGGAAGTTTATTGGTTTCCCATATGGACACTCTTACTCACCAACAGAGAAAGAGAGAACCTTTGGTCACCACCACCTTTTTCATGTACACGCAAAATACGCACATGTGTTTCCAAATCATTTTCTAAATTTGGGGAAAATTTAAGGGCTCATCGTTAGTTCAAGTGTGACAGAGAGAGAGAGAAAAGTCTCTTTTTTGTAGTGGCAAAAATTTTGTGAACACACGAGTCAGTTAATTTGTTTGTGATTTAAAATTTGAGTGTCAAAATTTATTTTGAGTGAAATTTTGTGAAAAAATGAAGTCATTTAATTCACGGAGAGAATGATAAAAAATTTAGAAAATTTAGAATTCTTGTCGACTGCATTGATTGGTGACTAGTCTTTTTATATATAAAGATTTACACAATAAATAATTCAAAAATTTGAAAATTAATTTAATTATTTAAATAATTTTTTTCACAGCAACCATTCCCCGCTGTGCAGGTTGTGAAGGAATGATCCTGGATCGATTTATTCTCAAGGTAAAAAAATCAAAAACAATTAAAAATGAATGCACAGCACATGTGGAAAGTGTTAAATAAAAAAATTAATGTAAAAATTTATTTGATTTTATTCTCTTCTACCACAATTGTGACCATTGACTAAATTATAACCAAAAAAAATTTAATTGGGGATTGGGACACAGACCGCGGACCGAACGTGGCATTCTCGGTGCCTGAAATGTGTGGAATGTGAAACCACATTGGCTGACAAGTGCTTTCTCAAAAATGGACAACTTTTCTGCAAAGAAGACTTTTTCAAGTATGCCATTCCTCACAGTTCAAAGTAAATTTTTGGTCGTTTTCACAAAAACTTTTCATAACTTTACGCTCTTCTCCTTTTTTTTATTTTTAGTGTGGTGTCAGTCTATATCTATAAATGTGTGTGTGTGAGTTCTTTAGCTCGTAATCCCTAGTTTATAGACACTTTTTGCTTTTTAATGCCTCACATTCTCCCACTTTCTCCTTCTTTCACTTTCTTCTTTTCTTCAAATGTTCCTTCAAATAGTCCCCCTTTCTTTATTTTAGTACCTATGGAATATAGACGACAGGACATTCTCTCAAGGCCCACACCATTCTCTAGACCCCGTCTACCGTCCTTAATGGCCACACACACAAAAAAAAGTTTTAGGGATTTTAGTTACACGCGAGAAAAAAGGTCTAATGCTTTTAAGTTTAAGGAATCTTTTAAATCTATTCTCAACAACCATAACCATTACCTTGAAAGCGAATTGTTTTAGCCCCAGTTTTTTTTTCTCAAGAATTTCTCCCTTAAATTAAATAGCAAGACTTAAATGTACACATTAAACATTATTATTATTTTGTGTCTTGTAAAAAATAATCTCTCTCATTGTCTTGTGCTTTCAACAATTTCTCGTGTCTTTGTTTTAAAAATCAAAATTATATTTTAGTATTTTTAGAAATTTATTTTAAAAATTATAATCTACTAAATTCTTTGTCTCCTTTTGCTAATTCTTTTTTGTAGACGATTCGGAACACGATGTGCTGTTTGTGAACAAGGTAAAAAATTAAAATCGATTTTATTTTGATATTTTAATTGTAATTTATAATGGATTATTTTATGATATTTAATTTAATTATAATTATAAAATGATAGGAATTCCGCCGACACAAGTGGTTCGAAGAGCACAAGATAATGTGTATCATCTTCAGTGTTTTGTGTGCATACTGTGTAGTCGACAATTGAATACTGGTGATGAATTTTATCTCATGGAAGATCGTAAATTAGTTTGTAAATCTGACTATGATGCTGCCAAGAGCAAAGGTCAGCTTATTTTAGGTTCGGCCATTTTCCTTATTTTTTAACAAAATATTTAATATTTAATTAAATTGCATATTTAATTTAAAATAATTTTAAAATAAATTTTTGATTAAAATTGTACTGTAGATGGAAATGGATGTTCGGACTCGGGTGGGGATGCTCCGAATAAAAGACCAAGAACCACAATCACAGCAAAACAATTAGAAACATTAAAAAACGCTTACAATGCAAGTCCAAAGCCTGCTCGTCATGTCAGAGAACAATTGTCTCAAGATACCGGGCTGGACATGAGAGTAGTCCAAGTCTGGTTCCAAAACAGGTACGCCCATTTTTGACCTTTTTTTATTGACCCCTGTTGACCCTAGTATATTTTCTAATGTTTCCTACAGAAGTATTTTTTTTCTAAAAAATTTCATATTGAATTACAAATAATTCAATAAATAAAAATGTTTTTCAATGTACAAAATGATATTTATGACATTCCACACAAAGCCAATCCCATGACAGTTCTTTAGTAGCTTAACATGGAAGAGAGAGATGTGAGCAAATTAATGCAATTCCTTAGAGAGATTTTCTCCCCTCTCTCTCTCTCTTTTGCCCAACATTTTTTTTTGTTACATTGACTAAAGTATATCAGTCCCAAAATGTCACACCATGACTGGGATCTCTGAATTGGCATAAGTTCCACTCAATTCCCTTTGGTCAGACTAATTGTAATTAATCACTCCGTTTTCTATTTCCATCACATAATCTTAATCCCCCGTGTCTATTCTGTACAATTCTCCATTCTTCATGTACTACTACATGTAGTATATTTTATATTGATAAAAATTAATTTTTGGAAAAAAGTAGAATTAATGCAAGAGGAAAAAAGTGTTGACAAATGTTGAGCTTGACTTGCCATTCTCATTGATAAAGTAAAAATGGAGTTGTTAAAAAAAAGTCGAGTAGATTAAACAAATAGATGGCTACTAGCCATTCCCATTCCATTTGTGTGAGTCTCTCTCTCTCTCTTTTGGGAAAGAATAGGAAGAGGAAGAGAAGGGGCTGAAATTTTCTCTCATGTGGACGTGTCTCTCTGAGAGTATAGAGATAGACTACAGGCTTTTGGAATGGTTGCCAAGTAACAGTAGATTCATCTTGTTCTCGAAACCATAATAAAGTTTCTTCACCAATCCGCCTTCCAAAGGATTCCCTCTCTCTCTCTACAATATTTTTTTCTACTAGGGGCCAAAGTGTACACTGTCTCCCATGCTTTCTCTTTCTTTCTCTCTCTCTCTCTCTCTCTCTATGAATAAGATGCATCATTTTTTTCTCGAAGTTTCCAACTGATCCTTATTTTCTCTTTAGTCTAATACGACGGTACATAAAACCTCCAGAATTTCTAGACTTGTCTCCGACTCCATTCCTTTCATTATCCATTGTCTCTTTTTTTCTTTTGTCCTCATTGTTCTCAACATTCTTTCTTTCAAAAAAGACAACAAAAAAATCTTGACATGAACGTCATTCCCTAAAAAATATGTGTGTTGAAAATGTTTTATGTGTTAAAAATTTGACAATATTTTTTTGGTCTATTTTTTTAAACTTATAGAAGAGCTAAAGAAAAACGATTAAAGAAAGACGCTGGACGATCAAGATGGGGTCAATATTTCCGTGGACTGAAAGGTAAAATAATTTAATTTAATAATTAAAAAATTCATTTCTTATTTTTATTATCTTACTCTCTGTTTAAATTAGGAACTGGTAAATCTGATGGCCGGGATATCATGAAAGATGGTGGAGACAAGAGTGATTCTGAATCAGGATTTAATCACAGTAAGTGTTCTCTATTTAAAACTAATTTTGTATTTAAAGTATTATTACAAGTATAAATTTTTATATAAAAAAAAATACTAGAAATATTTCCAAAATTTTCTAACACATGTATAAAAGACTAAAATTCCAGGGATAAAATTAATTTTTTTTTCATAAAACAATTCATTGGATTGCAAGGTGTCTCATGAGCCATTAGGAATATTTTATGGTTGAATTTAATGACTGTAATTGTATCTATACAAGTGCGTGTGAGAATAATGGTGGGTGTGGTGGATATTCAACCCCCCTCCCAACACAAAGAGATGAAAGTACTTATAGTACAAAAATAGCACTTAAAAACTCTTGTTACATTTGACGCATTCGTCCCTCAATTTTTATTTGTGGACACATTGACGAGTGACTATCAACAGCATGGACTATACACAGAATATATCTGTAGATAGAACAACAAGTCGGGGGGGGGGGTCCCTTGTAAAAGTTTTTAGTGGAGGAGACATATAAAAGTCACATTCGTATTCATGAACGGCGGCTGGAGCATTTAGTGCTCATAATCAAATGGAAAGGGAAGAAGAAGAGGAGAGAGATTCAGTTGAGAGATACAAAATACGTGGCATTGAATTCAAGTATCCTTGTACAGCTACAGATACTACATGCAGTAAATGGGGAGTCATATAAAAAGATTATACGAAAGACTACTATCCGTACTACCCGTACTATAAAAGCGGGTATTAAGGCAGAGGGAGGGAGAGGGGGACACGGGCAATTTCCAAACATCTCCTCCATGACAATAATCAGACCTTCTAAGAGTCAATTTGTTAATAGATTTTCCTCCATTATCCCTTTTCCTATTCAACTCCCCAAATTCTCGTCACCTTCCATTTCCATTCAATTTCCACTAGCAAAATTTTTTTTTCTATTTTACCCAAACCAACTTTCACTAAGAATTTTTGTCAGTGTGAGTTTGAGTATTAAGTCAATTTTTTTTCAAAAAAAATGCACTGTACAGACACATTACAGTAATATTTAATAATGTGTAATAATTCAAAAAATGAAAGTCTAATTTTTCTTGTACGAGTAGAGACGAAAGACTTGAAAGGTAGAAAAAAAATTTGTGGGTAATTTATTCCATAACATGACATGTCATGGACACTGACATTATCTAAGTAGTGGGTGTTATACGAGTATGGCTATAGGAAGGGGAGAAATATTTTTTTGAGGAAAGAAAGAGAGCTTTGAGTATGGGTGGAATATTTATGTATTTTGAGAGAGGACATATTTCAAAAAAAATCGGGTAATGGAACATGGTGGGACATGAAATGTGGCGGTTATGAGTGAATAAGTTGAATATTTGATGAGTATTTTGTCTCCAGAGTTTAGACTGTGTCATCTTTTTTTAGCCTTGTCTCCATCCCTTTTTTTATATATCTTCTCTCTTTTTTTTCTTAGGTGACTTAAGCAGTAACGACGGCTTTGTAGATATGCCCGAGCTGACTGGAGCTCCCCAAACTCCAAGTACTTATGTGGGCAGTACATCCCCCTATAATATTGGTCATGATTCTGGTGGTGGGGGCGGTGGAAGTGGTGGATCCATGCATCATTTTCCTCACTTTACCTCTGATGGTATCCCCGTCTATCCCAATCCCATTGGTAAGAAAATGAGCTCAGCTTAAAAGAGAAAATTAACACAAAAAACTTTTCTCTCTCTTTTTTAAATGTAAGTCGTCCTCTTTTCAACACTGTCAAAATTATCTCCATTCTCCTTTCTCCTTCCCTCCCCACTTTTTCTTCTACCCCTCCCCTCTCTTTGTTTTCTCTACATTTTGTAAGTAATTTTATTTACGCTTCTTAGATTATACAGGCTCATCGCATGTCACTAGAAAGACCAGTAGATCTCCCTCCTCCTCTTGGATTTATTACGATAATGAACCTGATAATGACCCCGATTATGATTAAAAATAAACCTTTTATTTAATTTTTAAAGGTAAAAATAATCCTATTTTTAGTTTTTTTTGCATGTTATTTGCATGAGAAATATATTTCATAATTTTTTTGTCATTTTTTCTAGTAAATTTTATAATTTAATTGTTCTTGTTTCTTAATTTCTCAATGTTAAATAAATGTAGGTGTAAATGGAGGAGGAGGAAATCCCGTTTTATCTTCTTCGCCTCATGGGACAGGTGCTGAGGGTAAAATTTTGAAAATTATTTAATTTAAATTTACTACATGTATTAATGACTAGCAAATTATTTAGAGATTTAATTTTAATGGAATTTTTAGGACCAGTACCGAATGGACCACACGCGTCGTACCAAGACTACCCGCCCTCACCAGCATCTTGGCTTAGTGACGTTGATTCAAATCCAAATCAACAATATTGAGACTGCCAAAAACAAAAAAAAAACACAACAAAAATCAAAAAAATTATATAAAATTTTAGACACAAAAAAATTACTCTCGAAAACATTTCATAAAAATTATTATATATTGCAAATTTTATTTGTTTTTTTTCGCGAAAATGAAAAATAAATATTTGCAAAGATAATAAAAATCATTGGAAGAACAAAGAAAATATATCTGTAATTTTGGGTTACACAGGATATTAATGCTACACAAAGTAACGTACATTATTTATGTAGTAAATAAATATTATAACATCATTTTTTTTGAAATGTTGTGTGATTAAGTATTCGATATAAATACATTATTTAGTTTGAAATATATATAAAAGTACATAAATTAAAAATTTAATTAAAATAATAAAACCTAATAAGACAAAGTTAATGTCCATATAAACTTTTTAAAAATAATCATTGTAAAAAAAATTGAGAAAAAGACAAGAAAGGAAAATAATTTACAAGACAAAAAATCATAAATGGTATCATTTATTTTCAGTCAACCTTGTACTTTAACTATGTAAATACTAATTTTAGTCTAAACACTATTTACTTGAGTACATTAATTAACATTTTCGTATTAACGTTAAGTAATGTTAGGTAAATACATATAACCACATAAATAAATACTAATTAAAATTAAAATACACTTCGCTCGCGTCATACTCCCCCTCGTATGTTTATATAAGACATGAATTAATATTATACATTGAAAAGGATATCCAATTTAAATTTGCTAAAAAAATACTTAAATACTGTACACACAATTAATTAATTACATAATAATGATAATGGAGTATCATACCTAACATATAAATGATATATATTAATAATTAATTTAATCATTTACAAAAAAAAACACAAGAGAAAAAAAGAACAATATACACAGATATAACCTTTATATTAGATAGAATATTAACTATAATTTAATTGTAGTATATATATTAAGTATACTTAATTATGTAATAATTTTAGAGATGATTAAATATGTACTTGGGTATGTATCGACTATATCCGACGTAAAAAAAGGTATATTGATTTGATTGTCATGTTGAATGAAGGAGAAAGTGGAACATTAGATAAATGAAAATGAATGCAATTTAGAATATTATTTAATTAGTAATTAAGGAGAAAGTTGTTTGTCACTGTTCGGAATTTTACTAGAAAGAGAAAGAAGATAAAAAAAACAATCATGATTATACGTATTATACTATGTACTATTGTTTTACAATCATTAATTATTATTAAGTACTTTCTTTCTTCATATTAGTAACTTTTGGCTTTTAATTTTCTTTTTTTAGTTTTCTTCAAAGTTTAATGAAAGTGATGAATGACTTGACCTCTTTTGTGTAAATGTGTGTTTTTTTGGGGTGAAAATGGTTATGGTATGAGTGTATGTACTATTTACGATGTGAAGACCAAGATAGATAAACAAGTGCTTTAATGATCAGTTAAGGTATCAGTAAAAAAGTGTCCATTATGCCGTCAAAAAAATTTGAATTAAATTGGCATATGTTTACTAATAGCCTTCTGTTCTCCACAATTAATCTTTAAATTGATGACTCAACTGTTAGTAGTTCAAAATGTATTATTATTTTTTGAGAAATTTATTATTTGAAACTTAATACAGATATTACTTTTTTAAAAAACTGAAAAAATCCTCAGATTACGTCTCTAGTCTCTACTTTTACGTTGCAAAACTGCTCAGAGTTCATAATTTTAAATCTAAAGTTATAATTTTACAATGGATTTTATTACTCAAGTAGGTTTGTCCTATCACCCAGTCCCATTTTACTATCATTGAAGAGAAAGCAATTTACATTTTAAGGGGTTTAAACATTAATTATATTAAATAGGGAATTATTGTTGTTCAAAAGTGTATAAATGTACCTAAGTAAAATTACAGTTTGGAATACTTACTACTTAAATACTTTAAGAATTAAAATAATAGTACATATATAATTTATGTTTAAGGGAATAATGAAATATTATGAATGCCAAAAAATCCATCCGAAATAGTATCAACAATTAAAAAAAATAATATCGTCTCAAAGTGTCGTAGTATTATAAATATACGAGTCAGCAACGCTAAAAATTTAAAAATACAATTAAGAAAATAAAGAATGTGCAAATTTCAAAAAAAAACTATTCATATTCATTTCCATTATTAATTTTGGCATTAAATTTTGATGGCGAGTCTATCGTTTTTGAGATGATTTTAAAAAATTCTTGAAAATGTTCAGCTTTCTTATTGTCATTCTACAAATATTTTATTAAAAATAATGATGACCTAATTGAAACAAAGTCTCTAGGATTAAATGAATTTAGCAAGTACAAAGTTTCATGTAACAAAAACGAAACGTAATTAAAAAAGTTGAAAGCAGAGATTTGACATGTGGTCAATTATTGGTGCATCGTTTGCTTCTTTGTCCTAGAGAATTTTTTTTTGTCGTTGTCTGAATCACAAGATTAATTTTATATATTAAATATACCAAAGTCTCAACATCACATGATTAGTCGTTACTATTACATGGACCGTTAGATACTAATTTATTTTGTCTTATAACTTTTGTATATTAAGTGCCTCCAATCCAACAATGCAATTAAAATTGTGGTTGCCTTTTTGGGCTGCCACGTCCATAATTCTTGTGTCAATTTTTGTGTCACCAACACTGGCCAAAGATGATGCTCCAATAATTGAAATTTCTGAGGGTAGAATTGAAGGGGAAGATAAAGAATCTCGGGAGGACAAACCATTTTTTGCATACAGGTAAGTTAAACTTAGAAAGATAAAGAGAGATTAAATTGATTAAATACTCTAATTTTTTTACAATTTTTTCACAGGGGTATTCCATATGCTAGACCACCTTTGGGAGATTTAAGATTTCAGGTTTGTAAATTAAAATAAAATAAAAATTTCAGGGTCTGTAGCTAATTGTCAAATTAATTTTACTAGCCACCACAACCACCCGCAAATTGGAGTGGAGTAAAGGAGGCGGAGGAGTATGAGAAGGATTGTCTTCAATATGATATTTTTGACAAGAAAGTCAAGGGATCTGAAGGTACAAAAAATTAATTATGAAAATAGAACCCTTATTAAATTTTTCTATTAAATTCGGACTCTAACAGATTGCCTATATCTCAACGTCTTCACGCCCAAGGTGAGTCTTGTAGAAAAACTATGAAACTTGTAGTACATAATTTTTGTCAATGCACAGCTTGGAGATGGAATTAGTAAGAAACTTTTACCCGTCATGGTTTACATTCCTGGAGGTCAAGGAGGGTTTTTCTTGTCGGGAAGTGTCAAGGATTATAAACCCCATTATTTTATGGATCATGACGTCGTTGTTGTCACTTTCGCATATCGACTTGGTTCATTGGGTATTACTTGTATTTTATAATAAATGTGTCATTTATAAAATTTCCATTTAATTAATTGTTGTCGTCTCTAGGTTTCCTAAACACTGAGGATGGGTTAGTTCAGGGGAACATGGGACTCAAGGTAATAAAAAATTTCAATAATTTCCCAGTCTAATAATTAATTTTTTTAGGATCAAGTGGCTGCACTCAAATGGGTGCAACGAAATATCCGAAAATTTTCTGGTGACCCCGGTCGTGTCACCATTTTTGGTAACAAAGTTATGATACAAAAAAACTAAAGTAAAAAACTTGATTTAAATGACTAATTAAAAATATTTTTTTTCAAGGTCAAGGAGGAGGAGGTGCCAGCACTCACTATCATCTTCTTAGTCCCATGTCAAAGGGTATGACATTAATTAAATATTAAAATGTCAGGGGTTGTGAAAATAAATATTTTCTTTAGGACTTTTTCACAGAGCAATTTCACAGAGTGGAACCGCAATGAACGCTTACACATTTCAACCCCGGCCAGCCCAAGCAGCTCGAAGATTAGGAAAAATTTTAAAATGTAGTGAAAAATGGAATATCACAAAAAGTCAAGATTTTCATGACAATTCCACGGCTCTTGTTAATTGTTTGAGGACCATCGACGCCAAAAAATTAGTAGAAGTAGAGAAGGAGACTGTGGTAAATTTTTTTATAATTAAAAATATTAAAAATTAATTTATAAATTATCAAATTAAATTTAATTGTCTATTTAGAATCCTCTAAGACATCCTTTGTCACTCTTCTTACCGTCAGTGGAAACAAATGAGGGAGGGTACAATAATGAAACTTTTCTATTTCAACATCCTTACTCTTTATTAATCTCTGGCAAACAACGTCGAGTTCCATGGATGACAGGAATTAATTCTGAAGAGGGTCTTTACGTGACTGCAAGTAAATTAAGATAAACCATTTTAATGCCTAATATAAATATACAATTTTGTGACAATTTAACATATTATAATTTAGAAATATTGCACGAGAAGGAATTGTTAGAAATGGTGGAGAATCGATGGAGTGAAGTCTCACCAAATTTTCTCATGTATGACAAAACTCGAAATGACATCACAGAAAAAATTACAAATTTTTACATTAATGCTCAATCCACGGTTCCCATTGTGTCGCCCACAACGACCCCTCAACCTCCTCCTCTCCCACAGTCTGCATCCCTCTATCCCAATTTAAATGGTGCACCAGCTCAAAATACAAGAAGTCAAATTAATGTACAACAAGTCAAATTGAGTAATGTCACTACTCAACAAGTACAATCTATACCAATTGTTGGACCAATAATGGCGGATAATTCAACAGTTACAAGTTACGCACTGGAAAATTTTGTGACTAATTTGGTCAACGTTGAAGAAAAATTGCCAATGCTGACAAGACTTTTTACAGATCGTTTTTTTACGATTCCCTTGGTTGAGTCTGTGAGAATTCAATCCAAATTGTCACCAGTCCATGTCTACTATAATAAATATCAGGGACAATTTAGTTTTGCTGATGTTTATGCTGCAAAGACTAAAGAACCCGTTCCAGCTCTCAAGAGGGTCAGTTCTTGGTTTAAGACTAAAGTTCTTGGGAAGACACAACAAGCACCTAAGCATTTAGGTATTTTAGTTTTGTTTTATGAAAAATTTATATATTTTTGATTATATTAATTTATTCTTTGGTTAAATAAAGGAGTGTGTTTGTCGGATGACGTGCCTTTATTTTGGAAGATTTCTGATGCCAAAGTAAAAGAGAACACAAAGGATTATCCCATGTCAAGAGAAATTGTCAAACTTTGGGTTCAGTTTGCATCTGCAGAGTAAGAATTTTAAATTTTAGGTAATTTTTTGGATTCTAGTGATTGTTTATTATTTTTCTTTACATTCCAGACCGAAATTGGAGTTTAAAAATGTGACCTGGACTCCAGTGGATCCTAGGTCGGATGGATTGACCGTTCTTCAATTTAGCAATGAGGCAAAGGAGAATATGTTACTATTCAATGCTTTTAATGAAACTAAAGTTTTTTGGAATTCTCTCAATTATCTTGCTCCCTTTCAGCAGTAATTAAAGTACGAATAACTAATTCCGAATTAGTTATTCGTTATCTTTGTTGTGCAATGATCATTTAAATACTGAATAAATTGTGTAATATGTCATTGAAAAAATAAAAAGGCAAATTTTGTGTACCTATATATTGTAAAATTATTAAAATAAACTTACATGCATTTCATATTGCATATAAATTGTAGAAATAAATCGACAATTAAATACAGTAGAATTAACAAAGGACGTCTTCTATCCGTAGCATAGAAGGATTGCGAGGGATTTTTCGGCAGCAGTTTGAATTTTTGGCCAACTTTTTTTTTCTTTCTTTCTTCCTTTTTTTCGGGTCCCGTTTCCGGTTCTTGTCATGAAGGTAATTGACTGAATACATTCGTAGTCGTGTTAATGTGAATTACTTAATTTTGTATTCGTAAAACTACAACTATAACCATATAATATTCACCTGCCTATGACATTTCTTTTGTGTATTTTTTAGCCTGGTAGCAAGGACATCCGATCATATTTTTCGAGCTTTCAAGAAGCCACAAAAAGGGCACATACAGGTGATTCTGATTCAGGACCCTCAAAAAAGAATGACAAGAAAGAGACGAAACCCCGAACCAAGCCTTTGATTTTGTCATCAGATGATGATGAAGATGAGGACAAAAAAACCACGGTAGCTACAGTGAAAAAACGAGGCCGAGAAGATGATGACAATACTTTTGTATCACCTTCAAAGAAGGAACAGAAATTGGAAAATGGCAAGTTATCTCCTACCCCCAATCTAAATCTCAAGAATGATCATAAAATAAAAGAGGATACAAGAGGACAAAACAACTCCAAACCAAAAGAATTTCCGGAAGCAGAGCCTGGTTGTTTGAATGGGAAATGGTTTGTTTTTACGGGCATTCTCGAGTCGTTTGAAAGGGCTGATGTACAAGCTGTGATTAAAAAGTATGGTGGTCAAATTGGAGCCAATAAAAAGGTTGATTTTATCATCATTGGTAGTAAGGATGTCAATGAGGCTAAACTTAAAAAAGCCAAGACTATTGGAATGTTACCATTATATGAAGATGACCTTTTGAATTTGCTTCGTCAATATCCTCCTACAAAGCCAAAGGTTAGAGAAGAAAAACCAAGTCAAGATTCAGGTATTCTTGACCCAAATTCAGATGAATTCAAATGTTCTCCTTTTAAGGTTACATCATCACAATCAAAGGCTCCAGTGAATCCAATAAAAGAGACAAAAACCACTTCCGTTAAGATTGAATCATCAAAGGCTAAAGTTGATTCTCTACAAAATAGCAAAGAGGAAGTCAAGAAGAATGGTATCCCCTCGACTTCAACAAATGCACCAAAAGAAACAAAATCCAACTCTATTAAGGTCGAATCATCATCATCATCCAAAAATAAAGTTGATTCTACAATAAAAATCAAAGAGGAAGACAAAAAGAGTATTCCAGCTAATCCAATAAAAATTGACTCTGTAAAAATCGAGCCTCCTTCATTGAAGTCTCCAGTCAAGTCGGATATTAAAAAGAATGATATTCCATCAACTTCTAGCTCAGTTCCCTTTCCACGGTCAACCGTGTCACCTCCTGTCATTCCAGCAACTTCTCTCATGTGGGTGGATAAATATAAACCAACATCATTAAAATCCCTTGTGGGTCAAATTGGAGACTCTTGTAATTCCAAAAAGCTACTGCGATGGCTTGATAATTGGTTCAAAAATCATGGCTCTTCAAATGACAAAGCAAAAGCCGCCTGGCCTGGGCTTAAAGATCCTGACGGAAAGACTTTTAAAGTGGCTCTACTATCTGGTCCTCCAGGTGTTGGAAAAACAACAACAGCTCATTTGTGCTTGAAAGAATTGGGTATTAGTTATACTGAGTTGAATGCATCCAATACAAGGAATAAAAAGTCTTTACAATTAAACCTTAGTGATGCATTGAAAAATTGGACACTATTTTTCCCCAAAAATACTGGAAATCAAGATGATGGCACTATCATTAGAAAACATGCTGTGATTATGGATGAAGTTGATGGCATGTCTGGGAGTGAAGATCGTGGAGGAATGCAAGAACTCATTGGTTTATTAAAGTCAAGTCGTATTCCTATCATTTGTATTTGCAATGATAGACATTCCCAAAAGATACGCTCACTTGCAAATTACTGTTTTGATTTGAGATTTACTAAACCGAGACCTGAACAACTCAAGGGTTTTGTACAGAAAATTTGTTTTCAAGAAAAAATTAAAATCCCTCCAGAGGTGCAACAAAGAGTAATTATGAGTACTGACCAAGATGTTCGACAAATACTTCACATGATGCAAATGTTCAAGGAGTCTTCGTCAGGGGATACTTATGACCCAAAGAAAGATTTGAGATTAGGTCCATGGGATGTGGCTCGTAAAGTATTTTCAGCTCAAGATCATCAAGGAATGACTTTAGAAGACAAGGCTCAACTCTTCTTTCAAGACTACAATATTGGTCCACTATTTGTACATCAAAATTATTTAAAATGTATTCCAAGAGGAGCAAAGGGAAGTCGTTTCAAAACTATGGATCTTGTTAGAAAGACTGCTGCATCATTAGCTTTGGGAGATTTGACTGAAAATGTTATACGAAGGACAAATAATTGGAGTCTACTACCCGTTCAAGGGATATTTCAAAGTGTTCTTCCTGGTGAGTACATGGAGACGACTAATGTTCCCCATGCTGAATTTCCTCAGTGGTTGGGTAGAAATTCTAATCAAAGGAAACGGAGTCGAATACTGCAACAACTTCATACTCATGTGCATCTCCATGTTTCAACAAGTTTGGAAGCCCTGAATATGGACTATGTACCTTATCTTAGACGGGCTATTGTGGATCCACTCATGAGTCAAGATGTTACTGAGGCTGTTGAGATGATGACTGTAAGTTTGACAAACATTTTCCTCTTTTGGTTTTCTCCAAATTGTAGTAGAAATATTTTTATCTTCATGCTATTGTCTAAAAACTAATGAATGAATTTCTTTTGTACAGAATTACTCATTGATTCGTGATGACTTGGAAGCAATCAATGAACTTGCCTTGTGGCCACAGATGAAGGACCCACTATCTAACTTGGACTCAAAATCCAAAGCAGCTTTTACACGTCAAGTTAATAAAGAATCTTTTGTGCCTTACTCTGTGATGAAGGTTGTCAGTAAGAGAGGAAAAGGAGGAGGAGGTGAAGATGAATTTGGACTAGAGGATGGAGAAGATGGAGAGGAAATTGGTGGTGAGGAGGACGATATTGAACAAGATGCAATGATTAAAATGAAAAAACCGAAAGCAAAGGCTGAGAGTAAACCATCTTCAAGTCAGTCAAAGTCTACAAAATCTAAACGTGGTGGTCGCAAGTAGTGCCATGTAGCATGGCAATTAAATGTTTACTGAATATAATATTGACCTCTTCTTTTATTCTTGGAGAGGAATTCCGTTTTATAAGTCGAAATATACTTTTAAAATATTCATTTTGCATGTGTAGCTTAAGAAATTTGTAAAATGACGTTTTTTAATTGATTGTAAGCAAAAGAATTGAGTATGATAATTTAATTTAAGTAAGTAAATAATAGTAAATATAAATTCATTTCATCGGAAATAAATCTTCAGTACGACTTTTATGATCTGAGTTTACTGTCGTATTTGGTTTGTAATTTCATATGTAGGGTTTTGAACTGGGTATTCTGTAGTATAAATTCCATTGAATCTTCTTTTTTATTAATTCTTATTTTTATTTATTCATTTGACGACAGAAAAACTTTCTCCGTTTTTAAGGTGTCCTATTTACTATTTATACATTATGACAACATGAAAGGGAAATGCAACTCTCAAGGACTTTTACACTTTTCTTTTTTGGATGGTCACCTATTGACAGTTCTTTCATAGACCATTTTACGTACTAGATTGGTCCTGAAAATCGGAAAAAATTTGATAGTACGTAGAATCATACACCCAAGATTTCTTTTTCGTGTGTATTGAAACTTTGAGCTATTTGACCTGTGGAACGTGTCAAAGTAGCCGTTGCTCGAAAGTAGTCTTTATAGGTCACATGGTTCTAAATTCCAACATGGAATAGTGGACAATGTGCAGGCGGTCATTGCCTGTCCATGTGAAACCCAAAAAAACACCAAAAAGTGGTCAGGTCATGAAAATAGAGATAGACAAAGCCAAACTATCGTGACGTCACATAAGATTTCCTCAACGCTTGAAGCATAGAAATTCAAACTCATAGAAGTTCCTCTCTTTGGTAGCAAGAGAGATTGGAGATGGTCAACTTTTTTTATTTTGTTCTGTTTTTGGAAAGGCAACATTGACTAGATTTTTTAATTGCCTTACAACTATGAAAGGTAATTAATGTCAGGATCAAAATACTCTAGAAAATGAGTGACCCAGCCTTCTCTACCTCCAATGGTACTGACAGAATTGACGTATCCCTGTTGGAAAAAAGATTGGAGGGATTACGAGATACTCAAGAAAGTGTTCAAGGACTGTCGTTGTGGTGTCAATCAAATAAACGACATGCCAGTACAATTACAGACACATGGCTTCGAGTTTTGAGAAAAAGTAAATTCCACTATATTTATTCTCTTCAACTTCAATTATATTTTTTATTATGTAATTTAAATTTTAAAATGTTTGATTTAATATTATTAAAGGTCCAGTGGAGAAACGGTTGACAATGTTTTACTTGGCCAATGATGTAGTTCAACATGCAAAAAGGAAATCAGACGGTATAGTTCTTAATCAGTGGGCACTTGCCATACAAAAAGCAACCCCCCATGTCAGGTCACCTGCCTCAGTGTCTTTGGCAATAACTAGGATATTTAAAATATGGGAAGAACGAGTAATTTACTCAAAAGAAGCCGTCGCCGACCTTTTAGTTTTATTGGGTATGCTTTTAAATACATTAAACTTCTTTATACTGTATTCAAAAGCTTGGCGTCTAAATTGACCTTAATGTTGGTTGTAGGTAATGTTTCATCAAAAGAAAAGGTGGAGAATCAGAATCCGGAGACTTATACAGCCAACGCTGAAAAAGTTTCTGCTTTCCAGCCCTCCACATTAATTACAAATTTTAAATTAGCATCTCGTTTAAAACCTCATTTGGGTACTACATTTCGGACTAAATCATACTGTGTAATGGACTTGGAGACGTAAGTAAACTTATTTCAAATGGTTTAATATATATAAATTATAATATTAATCTTATCATAGTATATCAAAAAAAGGTATTGACTTCGTATATTTATATTAAATGTATAAACTTTATAGATTGAAAAATTCCATAAAGGACCGACAACATGGACAGGAAGTAATACAAGAAATGGGTGCCCTTTTAGAACAATTACGTACATCTGAACAAAAATTACAAGCAGAAGTAGAAGAACGAAGAAAAATTGTTGAGACGACAGAAATTGCCATTGTCTTTTATGAAAATGTTCGAAGTGAGTCTGAAATTGTCAATTCAGCGTACAAAAGTTTTACTGCCCGTATCATGAAAGCAAAGGAGGCCGTTGATAGTAAACTCCAAAGCTTTGAAGGTATGTTGCAAATTGCCGTACATTTTATATAGTACATAAATACCTAGACTAGTCTCTTTCTTTTATTAATTGCCAATTATAACATTAATTGTTAAATGATAACAGAAATAATAATTGCCCCATTTTTATGTTCACAATTTTTTTTATAGATATGGAAAGAGAACCTAGTCCTTGTCCCTCTCCTCCCACTGCAGCACCTTCTCCACCTGAAGATGACGACGAAGAATATGTACCACTGGATGTCACATCAACCATGCCAGTATCGTCCGGTTTCAATTGTGGGGACAATTCTAAAGTACCCCCGTCCATTTCATTGTCTTCAGACTCTGGAATGTCATTACAAGATGCTCGTACAATCTCCAGTACAATCTCCACCATGGCTCCTACTATTCCCATTATAAATAATCCTGTAGTAACAAATATACCTCAAATGAATTATCATAATAGTCAAGCCTATGATCCACATCTTGGCATGACTATGCAACATCAAAGTTGGCCTACTGTCAATGAAGATTTTGCTTCAATTATGATGAACTTTCAACAAAATATGCCTCTACCTCAAATGATGCAAGCATCAGTCCCTCCAAATTTTTCAATCACACCCTCAATGCACCTTCAAATGCAGATGCAACAGAATCATATTCAACAACAATATGGTTATCTCGCACCCTCCCCTGGTATGAATTTTGATATAACTGATGTCAGTTCAATACCACTGCCCCCACAAAATCCTGACTTGGGAAAACCTCCATTACCCTCTCAACATGAGATTATGTTCAAACAATACCCTCCATTACCTCCTAAACATTAGAGAGAGTAACAAAAAAAAGATGAATTATTATTAAAGTTTTTACAGAATTTGAATTTCTTTTTTTGATTTTATTCAATTATTTCGTCATTGAATTTCACCAATGCATCATAATCTGAACAACATTAAGAAGTACAAATTCAATCTTTTTTCATATTAGATGGAAAAACATTCTATTCAGATTTCTTTGTCTTCTTCTTGGGCTGTTTCTGCGATTTGAGGATAACGCTGGCGCGGATCAAAGCGGCCTATAAAATAAAATTCATTTTCATTAATGCAAATTCATTATAAATACAATACGAAGACATGACATTGCTATATTGCAATTAAAAGCATTTCTCTCTCAGTTTGTAAAAGTTATCTGTCACGGTACAATCGGCGATCTTGGTGGTAATGATCATCATTGGAAAAAATGCAAAGTATATTCGACGCGAGAGAAATTGTACACACATGAAAAAGCAGAGTAACATACCTTGGTCAGGTCTTTTCTGTAGTTATTGCTGGCCAAAGTTTTTCTCAGCTTTCTTAAGGGTCTTCTTGGGCCTGCAGCTTTCAACGTTGTCCTTAGTGAAGTTTTAACTGGCTTGCCCTATTTAAAAAAAATTGAACATTTATAAACAAATCTCCATACAAAGACATCCCTCACGAAGAATATTAATAACCATTTTATCATCAGAAAGAGAGAGTTATTTATATCATTCTTTATCAAAGATCTTGGTGATTTTTTCATCATTCAGTAAAATTTAGGTAATGTTTTAAATCTGTTTGCAAGGATATATCAAATTCAACAAGTTAAACTTACTTGGTATTTTGGTTTCTTAGTGACCAAAACGAATCCCTTCTTATCCGTGGCAGCCTCAATTCCAACTGTTTTCTTCTGTACTAGACCACTGTACCGGAATGAGCTTTTGTTCATAAGGTTGCTACTTTCCTAAAAAATTTGAAAACAAAAAAAAGAATATTTAAATTAATTCCGTCAAAAATTCCATACTTTGCTTTTTTCAAAAACAACATCTTTCATTTTGAATGCATTTCACTCAGTGGGTTAAGTTGTCTGTCACGGTACAATCGGCGATCTTGGTGGTAATGATCATCATTGTAAAAATGCAAACATAGTAAACTACTTTACTTTTAAATTAATTTTATTTGTACTTACGATACTAAATGGTTGTTTCACATTGCGGACTTTCTTTAGAAAGGCATTATTATTTCTGATAATTAACCAATTCAAATGTGGAGACGCCATTGTTATTTAAATCTGTAAAAGAAAAATGACAAAAATAATTTAAAAATTGAATCCTCACTTGTCTATATGCATGCAATAACAACACGCTGTTGATAGTAAATTCCTCGCTCTGCTCACTACAAGGCGCTTTTCACCAAAGGAGCGTTTTTTTTTATCAAACCGCATTGCAGAGACTTGGACACAAATTTTTATCTGTTGTACAGTAAATTATTCACTTACTACGCTAAGTCGTCCTCTTACTAATTACAATTAAACACAAACTCAAATATCTACAAAATATAAGGGAGAAATCCCACTACTTTTTTGAGGAACACGCACCGAAAAAATTGAGCCTACCGCTCTCTCACATCATACAAGTATATCTATATATTAAACATTGTGACCCCCCCCCCCCCTTCATTGAATATTAAACTAAAATTTGAAATAAATTTTTGACAGAAATTATGGAGTCAAAACCAAGTGTAGCAGAGCAAGCCGTACTACAACCAAGTGACCCACTACCTGAATACAATCAAGTGGTTAGAGGCTATGACTGGTCTCGAGGAATAAATTATAATGAGATTCTAGAATCTTACAGACTTACCGGATTTCAAGCAACCAATTTTGGATTGGCAATTGAAGAAATCAATGCAATGGTAACATTTTTATACAATCAATAAATCATATTCTACCCATTTCTTTTTCATTCTAATTTATTTATGTACCCTTCTTGTCACAGATTAAGACAAAAGAAGAAGAAAAATACAAAGATGAAATCACAGGAGAAGAAAAAACTGGTTGTACAATATTTTTGGGCTACACATCTAATTTAGTTTCATCTGGACTGAGAGAAACTATTCGATTTTTAGTTCAACATAAACTAGTAGACTGTATTGTGACAACGGCAGGAGGAATTGAAGAAGATTTCATCAAATGTTTAAGTTCGACACTCATTGGAGACTTTAGTCTGAAAGGAACTTTTTTAAGAGAAAGAGGAATTAATCGTATAGGAAATCTACTCGTCCCTAATGACAATTACTGTAAATTTGAGGACTGGGTGACCCCAATATTAAATGAAATGGTTGAAATTCAAAAGACAACAGGAGAGGTACATGTACAAAAAAAAAAAAGTTTTTAGGTATTTTTATGACAGCTAAGTATTCTAACAACTTTTTCAATCCAATTTTTTCTAGGTTTGGTCTCCATCCAAAATGATTGCTAAACTAGGAGAAAAGATAAATAATGAAGATTCAATATACTACTGGGCTTGGAAAAACTCAATTCCCGTTTTCAGTCCAGCCTTAACTGACGGATCTTTGGGAGATATGATGTTTTTCCATTCCTACAAAAATCCAGGATTAATTGTTGATATACTAGGAGATCTCAAAGCTCTCAATACAATGGCCATGGGTGCCAAAAAGACGGGAATGATCATCCTGGGTGGAAGTCTGATTAAACATCATATTTGCAATGCAAATCTAATGGTAATTAGCTAATTTTTGACAGCACATGCCTCATGTACACAGCTTATTGGGTAGTTGAAGATTTCTAGTAACAATAGTACTACATACTCTATTCTAAAAACACTATTTTCAGAGAAATGGAGCAGAATATGCCGTCTTCATCAATACCGGGCAGGAATTTGATGGGAGCGACTCTGGAGCCAGACCGGATGAAGCCGTGTCGTGGGGAAAAATCAAAAAAGATGCTCATCCTGTTAAAGTCTACTCTGACGCTACATTAGTTTTCCCACTTATTGTAGCACAAACATTTGCACAACATTTTTTCAAAAATAGGACTAAATAAAAGAATTTCATTTTGCTATCACGTTTCACCTCTACTTTCTCGTCTTTCTACTAATTTGCACGCAACTTTTGCATCTCAAATCCTCAATCTAATCCATACCAACACTATACGTACACGTATCGACAAAAAATGCAGTAAATTGGTCAACTTACCCGGTGTTTCCTCCGATGAAATTTCGAAACAGATTTTTCAGAACCAAACTCTGAACATGCAGCCGATTTTCAAATGGTCAGCGGGAGGTTTGCGGCGGAAAAAAGAACTAGTACCCCGCGAAAGCCGCTGCATTCGAAGTTTTTTTTGGAAAAAAAATTAATTTTATTAAAGTTTTGATATTTAATAAGATTGAGTTGATAGTTTTTGGAAAGTTTTACAACACGACAGAGCATTTTTAAAAGTGTCGGAGGGTGCCTCCGCAAGAGATGAATCGTACAGATCGGGACAAATATATTGAGAGTAAGAAATCAATTGACTCATATGACATGTTTTTTTTGTAATCATGAAATCTTGTTTTTATTTCAAATAACAAAATTTATTTGAATTTCATTAGCTTTTGAATATCCGTTCTGTGACGATGTGGGAAAGTACGAAAAGTTGTCCAAAATTGGCCAGGGTACCTTCGGGTGCGTCATCAAATTTTTCATTTATGTGTCACACATGATATGTTTTTTTGCTTATGGAACAACATGGTTGTTCTTGAAATGGTGTAGGCAAGCGAGTTACAAATTATCATGATTTTGACTACTTTTTTATTATCATTCATTTACAGGGAAGTATTTAAAGCACGACATAAGAAGAATAAACGAATGGTTGCTCTCAAGAAAGTGTTGATGGACAATGAAAAAGAGGGATTCCCTATTACAGCATTGAGAGAAATAAAAATTTTACAACTTCTCAAACATGAGAATGTTGTTAATTTAATAGAAATATGTAGAACTAAAGCTAATGGTAGCAATAGGTGAGTACTTGGGCTATTGAACCATCATTTAGTTTACAAAGAGTGAAAATATTAATTGGCAAGTTCTAATCGGTCACTTTTTTCTTCTTTTTTTTTTCTTTGTTGTTGATTTGTCAGGTACCGAAGTACATTTTATTTGGTCTTTGACTTTTGCGATCATGATTTAGCTGGGCTATTATCTAATGCAAATGTTAAGTTTTCCCTTGGAGAAATTAAAAAAGTCATTCAACAACTTCTCAATGGACTGTACTATATTCACACAAATAAAGTAAGTTTTATAAGTATGAGAACAGTAGTCTACGAATACATCATATTTAATAAATGTCATTTATTAATCTAATTCTCATTTTCTTTTCAAAGATCTTGCATCGGGACATGAAAGCCGCTAATGTTTTAATTACAAAAGCTGGTGTCTTGAAACTAGCTGATTTTGGCCTTGCACGAGCTTTTAGTGTGAATAAAAATCAACCTAATCGATATACAAATCGTGTGGTTACCCTATGGTACAGACCACCAGAGCTTCTCTTGGGTGAGTAGTACTGTTTTTTTACAAACTACTTTTAAATAACAACAATTGAGAATTTCAGTTACTTATAAACTGTGGTTGAATCTTAAGGTGAGAGAAATTACGGACCAGCTGTTGACACATGGGGGGCAGGGTGCATCATGGCTGAAATGTGGACCAGGTCACCAATCATGCAGGGCTCCACAGAACAACAGCAAATAACTCTAATTTCACAACTATGTGGGTCTATCACCCCAGAAGTTTGGCCTGGTGTAGAAAGTTTGGAGCTGTACAATAAACTAGATTTGCCTAAAGGACAAAAACGAAAGGTATAATTTGTTCTGGCCAATCAGTTGTTAAGTCTTTTCCTACTCTCTAACATTGAGTATTGGGGTATATTATGCCATTTGCAAAAAAATACCTCTTTCTCTTGACCTATTCAGTGGTTTTAATTTATGACAAAGTGGTAAGTCTATAACTGTACAAACTATTTTAAAAACAATTTTTTACCCTTTTTTCTGCTTTCTAACGCACGTATTTATTACAAAATCTAAATCTAGTCAAATAACTTAACGTGCTTTTATTATTTTCTTATGATTGCAATTATTTTTCTCCCTTAAAGTCCGTCATCTTCTTGATTCTATCTCCTTCCATAAAGATTAATTATTCTTTCACAAAATAATTAATAGCATCACATATTAATAATTTGAGAATGAATATGAGTACTGAGGTCAAATTATAGGTTGAAGTTTTTGCATTCATACATATTATTGCATTGTACATATAAAGTACCCCAAATTATGACAATGAGGTACTCTTGTAAATTTCAAAAGAAGAGTTTTTCAAGTTTCAAAATGTACCTAATATTATCATGTAATTAAAAATTTTACAGGTGAAAGACCGACTCAAATTTTACGTAAAGGATCCCTATGCCTGTGATTTATTGGATAAACTACTAACACTGGACCCATCAAAGAGAGTTGATGCTGACACGGCACTTAATCATGATTTCTTTTGGACGGATCCCATGCCAAGTGACTTGGGGATTATGTTACAACATCACATTCAAAGTATGTTTGAATACCTTGCTCCGCCACGGAGACCAGGTGGTCCACGTCCACAGGCTCCAGCCAACGTGAGCAAAACATCAGAAAGTGGCTACCACGATCGAGTATTTTAATGAAGGTAGTAACTTAACTTGAACTTGTTAAATTGTTTTCGTTTTTTTTTGAAATAATCTATGAATATAATATAGTGTGAGAAGAGAAATGGAGGAGAAAGGAAAAAGAAAAATTTCCAAAACATTCTTAATCTGACTGATTTTAGTCTTTTAGTGTATAGAAAATTCTTAGGCTTTACTCAAATAAATGATATTTTTATGTAATAAATAACTGCAAAAACACCAGAGTAAAATCCTTATCGTATGAATTGCAAGTCATGGTTGATTATGAAAAACAAATTATTTGTATGTAATGAAATACACTATTAAATAACGGTGAAAAAAAATAAATTATAGTGTGGGTGTGTGTGTGTAGGTAAAACAAAAACTTTACTCTTGTTTTCGAAAGGTTGTTCAATTATGCAACAGAAAAAATATTTAATATAAATAATAATCAATTTTTTTTGTTCTGAATCTAAAATAGTTAATATTAAAAATACCGTCTAGTTGTAAAACTACACAAGTGTTCGTTGTACTTAAGTGTGTTACATTATAATAACCGCTCATAATTTTATACTTTGTTGAAGAAAAGAAGTGTACAGTAAAATATAATATAATAAAACTGAAGGAAATTCTATTGTTTGTTAAAAAAAGTGGAAGCATTTTATTTTCATTCTATTAAACAGCATCTTTCATAAAGTCTACCTCATGGTCCCATTGAACAGCATGCAGAAGTCATAGAATTTCGTTGACGCGGGCCGGTGTTTGCATTCTCATTTTGTAAAAATTGTCAAGAGAATTAAATTAATTTGTCAAATTAGACCAAGTTAACTACACGTCATCTCTCCCATCGACATGTCTGATCAAGAAGACGATCGGGAATTGCCTTCAGGTTGGGTCAGAAGTGTGAGCCGATCGACAGGTCAGTTTATTCATAAATTGGGTTCAAACTATGTGCATTGTAAATTATTGAAATTTTAAAATAATCTTTTTCTTGTAATATTTTATTGTTCAGGAAAACCGTATTACATGAATATACATACCAAGGACAGTCAATATGAATTTCCGACAAAGGCAGCTGAACCAGAACCAGAATCTGGCCCGGTTCAAGTTCAGTGTCGACACATCCTTGTCAAGCATCAGGGGTCTAGGCGTCCATCATCTTGGCGTGAAGACAAAATAACGAGAACTCGGGAAGAATCATTGTCTCAGTTGAAGAAATATCGAGAACGAGTTGGTAAGTATTTCATGAACAACTTTTTGTCTACTTTACTCAAACCAATGTTTATTATTGTTGATAATGTTCCATTACATGTTTTTTTGTTTGACATTACAGAAAACGGTGAAGCTTCCTTCGCTCAGCTGGCTTCTGAGGTATCTGACTGTAGTTCTGCCAAACGTGGAGGTGACCTGGGTCCGTTTAAGCGTGGTGCAATGCAAAAACCCTTCGAGGATGCTGCATTCTCTCTCAAAGGTTAGTTGCTCATACATTTACTATTTTTGAATCGATAGTAAGCCCCATTACTTATAATTCCTATTCATTTTGATCGCAGTTGGCGAAATGTCAGGGACTGTTGATACTGAGTCTGGATATCATATCATACTCCGCATCGCTTAAGACTTATTCGAACAAAGTTACAAAGGAGTTGTAATATTTTTCAGCCAACTTACGATTAGTCATGTTGGTTAATTTTCCTACATATATAAAATTAATTAATTATTACATTATATATTCTAATGAATTCCAAATGATATTTCATAATTTTTTTCAGCTATCTTTATATCTAATCTATATAGGTAACATACTGGTTATTAGTGATTTTACAAAAAGTAATACCTTGTAATAATTGCATGGCCGTATATTATGTATTAGCAAGATAATGTTAAATGAATGTATTCTTAAAATATATTGACTTTATGAATTTACACTTGTAACAATGTTATACTAAATAGTATACAATATTGTATTTCATCAATGAAAGCCAAAAGCAATGGGTCACCAGACATCAGTATGGGAAATATCATAATTTTTGTAATATGGACTCATAGTAATTATACGACACAAGTACAATGTGGAGACAAACTAGATCACCATCAACTGTTTGTAAGATTGAAAAAATCTTTTGTAATTCTCATGTAATTCACAACGATTAAAAAATCTGTCGTTAAAATGTTTATGAACTTTTAATTTTAAATTATTACAACGTAGGGTCAAGGATACTAATATTTTCCATGTGACTCATATCGCCTGATGCTAGACAGGAAAATATTTGATTACACAATATTTGACAATATAAACCATCCAGGAAAATCAAATAACAGTAATTAATGCCTGAAATTCGATTTTTCTACACTAACTTAATTTTCCTTCACCCTGTTAGGTACAATAGTTACATAGGAAAAACGGTGTTAATTGAATTGGATAATTAATCATAATTTATACACTCATCCAACCAAATGACTACAACGTACTACGTTCCATTTTGCTCCCTTTTAACTTGTAAATAGATTTCACTTCGAGGAATTTGGTAATTAATTATACATTTGTATAAGGAAAATCCAAGAAAGTTTCCTCCTGACTTTGTCGTCATTCATCGTTGACTCATCATTCTGCAGGAACCCTGTGGAATGACAAGATCATTCTAGTGTGGTCTCTGAGAGAGGTTGCTGGCATAATTTTTTAATTCTTGGGAAATTCTCCTATAAATATATACCGTATGTATGAGGACAGTCAGTCTAGTTGGGTTAAAGTAATGTACGGGCTGTGAAAGTAAAGAAACCATGTGTCTCAGGGAAAGGAAGACAACATCCGTCTTAAACAATGAAAATAGTGTAGAATGTATACTTGGGCCTCTGGCCAAAAGGGTTATTCTGCGCATTTGGAGAGCATGCGAAAAAATTAAAAATACTACGCAGTCAATACATTCCCTTCAACATGTCATTATGATGAAAGAAATGAAAAATAATATTTATTTACAAAAAGAAGTTTTCCATTGCGTCGTATGATACGTGTTGTCTCTTTAATTTAATAAACAATATTTTTTTCTATTCTTAAACGGTAACACTAATCACTTTATTGACTCGTATGACATGAGTCATTTCTTAAACATTCAAAAACAAATTGTTATATGTACGTAATTATAATTATCAATCATAATACAGTATCATTTGTATTTCCTGTAGTCTTCTTAATAAGAAATTCTTATAAAAATATATTTTTGCTGACCATAGCTAATGATTGTGACTTGATTTGTACTATTGTAAATATCTTAGATGTAGGTTCATATTACACTAAGAAAACAGCTGATGAGTTCATTGATCTTTGGTATCAAATCTATAATATTGTATTTTTCTGTCTATACTTCTAAGCTATCCTTCAAATTCCTTGGAAATGTATCAAACATCATTTATCGCTCAGAGTGACGCATTGACTGATGCCTGTCAAAAAACATGTTATAAAGTTATAGCTGTTGTACGTAAAAAATTTATATTCTTTGACTAAAGAAGAAAAGTTGTTGGAAAATTGAATACAATGTTTTTGACCTCCCCTCATCTCTTTTTTATCCTTTACAAGAGCAAGAGCAAGCGCATGAATTTTCTCCAGCGTTTGACTTGTGTTTTTTTCTTACCCTACTCCATATATCTGTACAACACCAAAATGTTGGTTTCCTCTTTCTACCTGCGTCCTGGTTTTTTTATATTTTTCGACTCCGTTGTTTTTTCAATCAATATGCCTTACTACTGTTACACTGTCCTACATTCCCTGCTTGGTACCTTCCTCGCAAAAAATGTCCAACCTTTTTCTACGCACCACTTTTACTACCTTTCACAGGCTCATTATCAATAATTCTCCTAGTCATTAACCCGTTGTAAACTATTGAGAACTCAAGTGTAAATAAATAGTTTAGTCATTCCTTTTAAAATTAGGAAAACAAGTTAGTGAGTATGAGTCTCGACTCGTGTAAGTCACTTGAGACTTGATGATCATGATGAAAGGAAACAGAATTTCGTGTAGCTGTATTTAATGTGAAAATTTAAAAGAGAAGAGGGGAAAATGGAATTATGAATTTACAATGTACGAAGCAGTTTACATTTAACATGTAAAAAAATATTTATTTATTCTTAACACATTGGGACAAGTTCTTTTTGCCCTCTTGGACTAGTCCCTGTGGGGGGACTGTAGAAAAAGGGGGGCTGTAGGAAAGCGCAAAATCAAATAATTCTTGTGACGAGGGTATTATCGGTGAAGTTCGGTTTTCTCATACTTTTCCCTTCCGTTCTGTTGGCTACTAGAACTAGGGGAAGTGTATTGTATAGGCAATATAATATTACTTGGGTTTTTTTTGAACAGGGTAAAAAAGAGTTTTCTTGTAGGAATACAAGATCATTTTTAGTCTCCTTGGAACGTCTCGTGTCTTCACTCTATTACAAGTTAGGGACACTTTGTGTATATATCTAGAGAGTACAAGAGTGTTTATATATTTACAGAGTTAGATTCTTTTGAGGGTTTTCTTACTACAAAGAAAAATAAGGGAGACTCACAATTACCAAACTCACTTAACTATTCATTAGAGATCCGAGAAGAAAGAAAGAAAGTGTTGTTGTTATTTTTGTTTTGTGAGAAAATTTAAAAGAAATTCATGAACTCACAAGTTCGCTTGTATTATTCTCCCATCAAGTTTATTCCCCATTACAATCTTTGGACGTTGTCTCCACTAAATACTTGACTACTGTAGTTGAAAAAATATAATAATTGTTTTCTATCCACTGCCTTTGGCCTTAGCTGGAATAAAAGTTTACAAATTTTTACTTGATCAAAATAAATACATCTGCGCATTTTTTATATACCACGGACCAAGACCACATTAAATATTGACTGGGGTATATCTGTTCAACAAAACAAGACTTTTTTGAATAGAAGAAACCGGATTCGTTGAAAAATATTCATCACACTCATCTTATTGTACAATTAATTGGTAAGCTATTTAAATTAATTTTTTGCTTTTCTTCTTCCTCTCATCATTAAATAACACGATTCTACTCTCTCTCTCTCTCTCTTTTTCTATGTAAGTTTGTAAGTACCAAAGGCTAATAGTTGACGACATTGAAGGCTGAGACCGTAACTTTGGTCTCTCTCTCTCTAGTTTGAAATAAAAATGACGCAGTTTTCCAAATTTTTTTGGGGGGAATCATTATTCTCTCAAATGATTATTCTAAGCAGATACACAGCACAGGATGAGGAGGAGGGGGGATTTCAGTCAGTTTTATCTTTTACCTTTTTCACTGTCCTCTTCTCAATTCCAATCTCTCTCTCTCTCATAGAGTCATAATTATAGTATAGAAAAAAAAAACTCCAAACAATCACCTTGAGAATTTATTGCAGCCTGTACATGTTCATATGTACAGTCATTGTAATTGTAGTCATTTAAACAATACATGTACATTATTTTGATTTATTATTCTAACGTTTCCTCTCTCTCTTTAACTTTGGCCAAAATTTTGTTGTCCTCTGTAGTTAGTTGGCAACGCAGTTTTAATGTTTTAATTCTACGCACAAAGTTACTGACAGTGAGAGTTTTTTTTTCTGGCTCTACAATCCACAATGTTTAATCTGTAGGCTATGAAATTCCACTTGCAAAAAAAGACTGTGACAGTTTCAGAGCTTTGGAACATGGCCTCGTTGAACTGAAATGGTTTGACAACCTTGACATTCATCTGTGTTGGCTCTATGTGAGTCAATTTTTTTCAGTTGAAATTGACAGCTTTGCTACTTGTCTACAAGGGAGAGAATTTATATAGGGACACATTTCGTCTACCACAACACAAGACACTTTCCCTTGGTGTATCTGTACTGATATATGAGATGGAAATACCCTGGGAAAATTAATACATATATATAAGTTATATGAATAATTTTCAAAATATATTGGCTGCAATCAACTCGCTCCATGTGGAGAAGCAAATGCCGAATTTTTTTATGTTGGGGGTTGGGAAGAACGGAGAGATATTAAGATTAATTAATATGTTGATGGATGATTGTAGGCTTTTGTACATGTACAGGGCTTAAATATGTAATAAAAGGGTGGGATGATAATTCCATGTAATTTAGAGTGATATTGTAATCACTAAAAAATATATACTTGTTTATCTGTACTCGGTACTTTCTGTGTACTGGACTGGAGAAAGATTTTTTTTATCTTTTGACATATTTACAAAAAAAATGCCAAAATTTCTTTTGCCTACTGGTTTAAATTTAAATTTGCATTAACTGGAATGAAGCGGAAATGCTGACAATGGACAATGTGAATAGTTATGGAAGGTTGACTTTATTATGTAATAATTATAGCCTGCTTTTTTTTAATTCCAATGATACTGTTTAATATCGTACATATATATTACAGCATTTGGCTACTTGTAGCAAGTCAATTAGAAAATGTTTTATACTGAAAAAAAACTTGACAAAGAAACAAGGAATGTTTATTAAATTACCTTGACTTTGACTTGTTTTAAGGATAATGTTCCCCCACGTACGTGTACAATTTAAATACCACAAAAAAAAATTGTTTTGGAGGTGTGTCTTGTACATCATTTACATTAAGGAATAAATTACAGGCTGCAATTCAAGTGAAAAATTTAACTTACCAACTTGAGTGGAGACTAATCGTAAGTATTAACATTGACCTGACACGTGTCATTCCATATGTATGAGATGGAACACATTGTCATGCATCAACTTGTGCATAAAATGTAGACTACAGTCAAACCATTGACAGAGAGAGAGAGAGAGGCTTCCTTTTTATACAAATATCTGTACACATTGATGGACGGGGGCACCTTGGGGAAACATTTTATTTTTCAACTTACATTAAACTAAAATACTCATTCAGTTTAAATTCATCTTTTTTTAACCTGTAGACTTGAGACTTGGCTATTTACAAGAATTTCGCACATTCTACATGTATTTTTTTTACTGTGCCGAAAAATAATGTTTGTGCCAAATAAATTTCATGGTTTAATGTTTGTACATATCTCGTATTTTATAAAAAAAAGATGTACGAGTACATTACTAAAGGAATATTACACATGGTCAGTTTTATATAAAGAAAGTTTGAAAAAATGCCAATATTCAGTTAAAATCAACATAATATTATTGATCCAATATCTCAAATAGACACGGAAGAGGAGAGGAGATAAACTTGAATTAGTTTCATATTTTATCAGTTTAACTTAAATAGACTCTCCTCTCTATATATAAAAAAATTGCTCGAGTCTGACAGTTAGTAGTGGAGGGTGTCTCTTGAATTTGCATGCTGAATGTAAATTTCGCACAATATTTTTTTTGCATTGTGCAGATATAGACTTTTATTCTCTCTCTCTCTCTCTCTCTGGGTCTACAAAGTTGGATACGAGTAGCCCACAATTTTTGTTTACTCAAGTATGCACTTGTGTATTCTTTGATAACAGAACTAAGTTCATGTTCAGTCTATAAAGTCCGCGATTCAACAAGGGAGAGAGAGAGAGCAAACAAGAAAAATTTTGTGCACTGAAATTACAAAGAAATAATAATAATACTATTATGTAATATTATTATCATCCATGCGTAGTACATATTTTTTTCTATCAAATAGAAACACTTTTTATGTCCATTAGAATGGGACTTGTTTGTATAAAAAAAGAAAAAAAAATTTGGCTTTAAATTTTTTATTATGGACAGAATAAAGCTTTGTTGTTGTTGTTATAGTTGTGTGTTGCGTGTTCAAATTTACTTGAGAGAGACCAAGGCTAGAGGCTGGGAGTTGAAGTTGAAGCTAGGACAAAATTTGCAACAAGAAATAAATGAAAATCGGTCCGCTTCTTCTTCTTCAACCCTTTTAACACAGTTTTCTGACTACTTAATGAATAAACCATGAGAGTGTAGGATTCTACATTGTATAATGTTTTTATACAATGCTTTTTGCAACCTCTATTTATTTATTTTTTGCTCGTGCTATGCCTATTTACAGAGTCTCAGTCTTAAATTTGTAGAGAGAGAATGGAGAATAGGGGCAGATGGTTTGAGTGGGTAAAAATAGATGAAAATTAATCAAAGACCTTGATAAAGTCACCAAAAAAAAAGTTCAATCTCAATGGTTCATGGGTGACCCCCTTAACCCTCATTTTTCTTTCCTCGTGTCTTCTTGCTCTCTCTCTCTCTCTCTCTCTTAACTTTTTTGTCAATCTTGTACACTTTAATTATATAAAAGTAAATTGATTTTACTCTATTAAATAGAAGGGGGATTTAAACGTGTTTACAGAGAGAATTTTTAAGTTTAATGGTAATTACTATTAAAATAATTCGCTGATTTGATTAATTTTCAACAGTGTTTGTCTCTCTCTCTCTGTAGTATTTTTTTTATGACACGAAATGTCAACTTTTTTTTCAAAAGTTGATAATGTATTTTAGAAGTTAAATATTGATAACCTTTTTTTAGTTAAATTTCTCATAAATGAGAAATGTACCGCAAGCTGTAAATCAACTTTTTAATGTCATCGACAGCCAACTCATAACTTGTGCCCATTTAAAAAAAATTTAAAGTTTTTTAGGATTGTCAATTTTCAACTCAACATATTTTGGTAAATTTGTGAGACTGACACACAAGTCAACATATTGAGATTAAGAAGATGTTTAATATATGTAAATAATTTATCAACATTTTAATTACAATTTTCATCTTCCAAGATTTATTATGTAAGGAAGGGCTTTTTAAGTTAAACGTTGATGTCAAATTCTTATCAACTTTTTTTTATTTATATTTATCTTTTTTTTTAAAAAAAAAGATTAATTGTGACCATGTTTACTAGTCAAAGATTAAAAGTGTAGACATTAAAAGTGGAGGAGGATTTTGATGGAGTTTTCAGAAATTTAATTTTGTTCTTTTTTTAAATATTATGATGCCCTGGTCATTGAATTATGACTCAAAGGTACATAGTTAAGTAGAAAGAGAGTCTTGGTCTTAAATTTTTTTATGACAATTTGGAATATAAAAGTCACAATGTTGAAGAGTGGAAAACTATTATGAGATGAAATGAGGTCATTTTTAAGTATTATTGAGCGTAATTAAATTAACTGACATTTATTCTATTTTTCATTCTTCATGGACAGAGGAAATTTGATTTAAATCATTGACTTGAATTAATGATGTGCTGGAGCAGCAAATACTCAAGTGGCTTTTAACCTAGTAAATACTTGTGTACATGTATAAATTTAATTTTATCTTTCATATCTAAAGGAAATTAACCCTTTTGATTTGGTGAATTCAAAATGATAATTTGACAAGAAAAGCAAATATTTTTATTCATTTTCTCAATGTACATACAGTCCCATTTCATTCCCTTTTCATTTATATGACTTGATTCACTTGATGCATAAATACTAAACTGAATTTTAGTTGGATCATTTAAAATGTCTCTATTAATTTAAAATTTATGATTATTGACCATAAAATTTGAATAAATTTTATCTCAAATTTTACAAATATAATCAATATTCTAATAAATTCTTGACTTTTGGCACTTATTGCTAAATTTATTCAAGTTGGACTCTCCAGTTTAGTCAACTGATTTAAAGTGTACACTGTACATACAGTGATTTGCGTGAAAAAATTAGCAAATGCAAAGGACATGGCACGCATTTATATGGAAATTCACATTCTGTTATTTCGGGCTGAAATTTGGGGGAGGTTCTCCAAGTGACCAGGACCAATAGTTGTGAAGCCACCTTGAAAGTGATTGCCTCCTTTGACCTCTGGAGGTCAACAAAGGCGCCATATGTACGTTATGGCTTAAAATTTAGTTTCAAGCCAAAAATTCTGAAACTTGGCAAAAAGACTCCTTGTCCTCCTGACAAAAGTTTATATTGTGACCATAGCACATTTCTCATTTGTTTGACCTCCAGAAGTCAAAATGGCTTGTTTTAGGCCACCGCTTGATCTGACCTCTAGAGGTCAAACAAATGAGAAATGTGCTATGGTCACAATATAAACTTTTGTCAGGAGGACAAGGAGAGTCTTTTTGCCAAGTTTCAGAATTTTTGGCTTGAAACTAAATTTTAAGCCATAACGTACATATGGTGCCTTTGTTGACCTCCAGAGGTCAAAGGAGGCAATCACTTTCAAAGTGGCTTCACAACTACTGGTCCTGGTCACTTGGAGCACCTCTCCACCAAGTTTCAGCCCGAAATAACAGAATGTGAATTTCCATATAAATGCGTGCTATGTCCTTTAAATGTGTAGTTTGATGATTACTAATTAAAGATGACAAAATTGTCATAATTGTTGTAGTCAATATATAACCACAAATGCTAATTTACTAATTAGCATGTAGTCAATCTATTCATCAGCATGTCATTTCCATTTCCCGGTCAAGAACTTTTGGGTTTAAGTAATTTTTGCATGGATTTTGACAAGCGATTATGCCAATACGGGAAAAGTTTCAATTATTTCAGTTTGGGTTTTAGGTGTCAGAGTCAAAGCTACAATAGCTGGAATTATACCCTGGCATTGTTCTCAACTATTTTGTTCCACATGAACTTTGATCTTTTTGTCTCTTTCTTTTCTGAGAAAAGCGGATCAGTCGGGGGACACGTGAATTTGCAAAAAAAAGAAAATTGTTTTTGCAAAAGTAAAATGCATACCAGTGAATTTTTAGTAGAGGAATCTATTTTAAGGTTTTCTTCTTTGCTTGTAATGCATTTGAATTGCATTCACTTTGGCATGACTGGCCTCTTCGAGGCCACAGTCAAGTGTACTAGACTTTGCTTGAGTTTTTATTATATTTTTTTTTCAATATTAAATATAATTTATATTTTATATAGTCAATGACCTATTGAATGTACTCGTATAAAATTTAATTGTTATTAAATTTGGAACACATGAAACAGAAAATAATTTCCAATTTACATCATCTTTTTCCCATGCCCTGCTCACATGTCTCCTTCAAAAAAAAAAATTTTTTTAATAGTCTTTTAAAAATACTGTATTGTCTGTACGTTAAATAGAATGAATGAAATGAAGTAAACAAAATTTAATTGAAGACAATTCTCAATTTATATTATGACGATTTAGCACAATTTAAATTTTTTAAAAGTTTAATTTCAGAATAAACAAGTAAGGCAAATAAACAAGTTTAATTTTAAAATGACTCTTTTAATTCTTTTACTAAAGTTGAACAACAACAAAATTAAGTTGACAATTGTTTATTATTTGTAATGTATGAAGTAGGTTACATAATATTTAAACTACGTAGATGATTTAATTTTAAATTAAATCTAAACTTATGACCATTTGGAATTCTGATTCTACAATTTAATTTTATTAGTGATGGCAATTAAATAATTTACATTTTACACGTTTAGTTCCTATTTTTTTGTAGAATTTAACAATGGTGAGAATAATTGTATTTAATTTGTTAAAAAATGAGTGACGTAATGTAATTTATGCTCTCAATTAAATTGATGGTTATGACTTAGGCAGGTAATAGAATGAAAACATGGAAGGATAAATTTAAGATGTAATAAATAATTAGCACGTCAAGTTTAATTTTAACATTAGTTATGATTTTTGTCATAAAATAGAAGCTTTTGTGTTTTACTCGTACTACAAATCCTTCAACTTTTTTACAATGTGCAAAAAGACTGCAAAAACAACTTAATTGTTAGTAGTTTCATTGTAGTTTTAACACACAAGAGATTCTTTCAGAAAAAGAAGGTCATTAAAATTTGCCACGTGTTCAGTTTACAATTATCTCATTATCCCATGAACTTAAGCCTCCCATACTTTTATTCCAGACCTTTATTGGCCCCTCTTGGTAAAAATTTTTAGCGGGGACAGGTGGTTCAGATTGAGGCAATACTCTCGCTCTCTCATCAATGTTTCATACTTTTGTGTGTATTGTCCATTGACATTACTTTGTCCTTCTCTTCTTCTCTAAAGGTTATTAGTTAAAACCAATGTACACGTACAGGAAATGCGAACTCCCGTCCTACCTTTTTTTACATTGGACTATTCCATTTCTATTTAACAAAAACAAAAACATTTTATTTTCTACTGTTTTTTTCTAATGTCACATCCTCACATCATTCCCAAAATATTTTTACAAGTTGAAGCATGAATCCACAAATTTCATTTGAAACTTAAAATTCAAAAGTTACTTTTATCAATATTTAAATCAGATTAGAACATTTTGAGTAATATTCCAAAAGAGGGGTTTTGAAAACAAATAAATTTAATGATGAGATAATACTGATAATGTTCTACTCTTCCTTTTGAATGCTTCTGACAAAATAGAGGAATAATTAATCCTGATGCGCTTGATATTTCCAACCAATATGCTCTCCTCTAATCTGTATTTAACATGGAGTATAATTTGTCATGCAAAAAAATAGCATGTACACATGTAACATGCAAAAAATAAACTCAATTGTTATTTCTAGACTTGAGTTGAGCACGCAGCCTATCCACTTTGTTTTTTTTGCTAGTACATATTATGTACAGATATATAAAACCAACACTCACATCTCTCTCTCTCTCTCTCTCTCTCATAGAATGCGAAAATAGAATAATTTGCATGGAGAATGAAGACCAGTATCTTTTTTTTTTGTTCAAGGGACTAAATACAAATAATGGTTAAATTACATATATGACAAAATAATATAGACATATCCCAATCCTCAAACTCAAATTATGTGTTCACATTCAGCTTGATGTTTGACCAAAAAGCCTGTGTGTATGGGTTGTATGAGTATGATGATGGAAGGATTAAATGGTGAATAAACATTTAAAAAACGGGTAAATAAATTGCAACGACCTTCATCCTCACTTATAATAATAATTATTATTATAGTTATCTACTATCAAGTATATGGAGGAGAAGAAGAATAAAAAAAACTAGTTCCACAGGAAACACCTCCCAATTTCTATTGGCTCTCAATTTTCTCTACCTATTTATTTTATTTTTTATTTTTTTTCTTCTGCCTTTGCCTTTTTCCATGAACCTTTTTTGAATATTTTTTCTACATAATACGAGTATGAGAGTGATGGAAAGTACCTATACAATGTGAAACACATGGAGACTTATCTATAGAGAGACACATGCACATAGGTACAACTACAAGTGATTTTAGTTTTCTGTCACCCCCCTCCTTCTCTCTCTCTCTTCGGGTTAGAAATAATAATAAATATTTAATACGTTCTATCCTCCAACTCGCTCAGTTGACTTTCTGTGTTCAATCCCCTTGCTTTGAAGCTTCCCGAGGTAAGCAACAAGTTGACTCTTTTTTTTCTCTTATCTTTTTTTTGTCAAGCCTTGTCAATTGATTTAGTGGTATAATTTCAACTCTCAATATTATATTATTTTTTTTTATCATTTGTCATTTTTCTTTTTTTGATAGACTAATAGATTTTTATATAATTTTATATTTTGTCATCATATTTTAAAAAATTTGATCGAGTTTAAATTGAGTTTGATTTTGATTTTGTTGGACAGTTTTTTTTTAAAAAAAAGTTTTTATTGGAGTTTGAGTGTATTTATTGTGGACAAATTTGGGTGAGTTAGAGACTGATGACAATTTTTAAAAATTTGAAAATTTTTTATCAAAAGTATCATGAGATATGAGTATTTGTACTCGTAATGGAGACTTGTACATATGCAGAATTATTTAGTGTACACATGCTAATTCAATGGGAGAGAAAAATGGTATAAGACATGTACAAGAAAAAGGTCTTGAGTATATGGCTATATGGCATGCTGATAAATATTTCCACGAGAGAGAGAGAGAGACTACACGAGTTTGTATACAATTTAAATGGAAATTTTTTTCATTGCCTGTAGCATTGTAAAGTCAACAACAAAATATTTTTTTGTACATGTCAACACACACAGCGACCGGTTAGGGACAGAAATTGTCTATAGACAAATTGAGAGAGAGAGATGTAACCATGTCTAAAAAAATATGGACTGGAACATTAGAACTTTTGTCCATGAGAGTGTGGGTGTGGGGAAGGATAAAAAAGGTCGAGAGAGAGAGAGACTAGTCATGAAATAGAAACTAGAGAAATTGTAATAAAAAAGTTCCAGCCAAGGTTAACTACAAACTTGGAACTGGAAACGAGTTAATGAAGATTTCTCATGTATATGTTTTTTTTGTCCTTTTGTATTTATGTACAGATCGAAAAGTATTAGCGACAAGATGACTCTTCCCAATATTGCCACCAACAAGACGGTCCTGGACCGCTACATGCGGTTGCCAGTCGAGGACAATGTGTGTCAAGCCACGTATGTCTGGATTGACGGAACTGGAGAGTATGTTCGTTGTAAAACTCGAACTTTGGGAAGTGTTCCAAAGTCTCCAGAAGGTACAGAAAATTAATGTTATAAAATTTTCATGCTTATTGTAGAAATAATGTAACAGTACATACAATAAGGGTCATTTAAATTCTATTAAGGGAAAAATTTTATATTAGGGGTCATTAGGATTGTAAATTATCTTGTGACAAAACAAATTTGAAAATGTAGTCATTCCTTTATTTACTATGCCTGGCTCTTGTGTAGTATATTTTTATCTGTTGACGCGTGTGGTTTCATAACAAAATAGATAGACTTAAATATGATACCACATTGAGTTGAGAAGAACTAGAAATTATTATTCATTTCCTTAAAATTCTCTACAATTGTAAACCTCAAAAATTCCTAAAGTTTTCCAACGACGTCCTTTCAATGTCATGCACCTTTTTTTAAAGAGAAATTATTTTTTGTGATTCATTTATAATTTTTTTTACTCATAATTATAATTGTCAACTGATGAATGACAAACGTTCTCTACCTGTCACTTTGAGTTGGTTTTAATTAAAGTCAAAAATGTTGTTGACGTAAAATTGTGGAATGAAAAGATGCGTGAGAAATGATTTTTTATCTGTGAATAATAGTTTTCATAAATCGTAAACATTGGACGACTTGAGAGTAGTTAAATAAGATAATCATGTGACATTTTTTTCATGACAAGACAAAATAATATTTTGGTCTCATAATGTAAATTGTAAATGGAGAACAACAGAATTGAATACTGAACTTCCGGTCATTTTCTCATCAAGTCAACAATTTAGAGAAGTATTTTATTTATGTAAGACAATTAAATGAATTAGATTCTACGCATTAAAATATTTATTTTGACCGCATGACTTTTTTTAGTCAAAATATTATTAAATATTTTTTAAGACTTTTATACAATGAAAAATATTTGTCCCATAAAAATTGGAACAAGTCACAAGACACGAGGATAAGAATTATTATAATTGCATATTATCAAATGTAAATAAATGACGTATGTAATTCTAGATTAAAATACAAATTAGGGCTGAAATTGAACTTGGTTCGAAATTAAAATTGATTGATGTGGTTTTTGATGGACAGATTTGCCCATTTGGAATTATGACGGAAGTTCTACATATCAAGCAGAAGGTAGTAACTCGGATATTTATTTGCATCCTGTGGCCCTTTACAAAGATCCATTCCTCCTCGGAAATAATCGTTTAGTCATGTGCGAGACCTACAAATACAATAAGAAGCCCACTGGTAATCAATTTTTTTTCATAATCTTGTTAAAAAATGAAATTCACTCCAATTATTGGCTTGACTGGACTTTAATTTAATAATGGAAATTTAATTTAATTCATTTGTAGATTCCAATCATCGACACACCTGCTTGGATGCTATGACCAAGGCAAAGGATCAATTGCCATGGTTTGGAATGGAGCAAGAGTATTCACTTTTAGACCAAGACTTGCATCCATTTGGCTGGCCCAAGAATGGATTCCCTGGACCACAGGGACCCTACTATTGCGGTGTTGGAGCTAATAAAGTTTTTGGACGGGATGTTGTTGAGGCTCACTACCGAGCTTGTCTTTATTCTGGACTTCGTATTTGTGGAACAAATGCTGAGGTTATGCCAGCCCAATGGGAATATCAAGTGGGGCCAAGCGAGGGTACTACTTCTCAAAAAATTTAATTAAAATCCAATCCATCACTAGAAAATTATTTTATAAAATTAACTTTATTAAATTTTATTTTCTCTCTCTAGGAATTGACATGGGAGACGAATTATGGATGTCTCGATTCCTCCTTCACAGAGTCGCTGAAGATTTCGGTGTTGTTGTGTCACTCGACCCCAAACCCATTCCTGGTAAAGATAAACACTCAATTATTATTAATTACAATTAAATCTTTAGTCTAACCTTGACCTGAATGTCTTTATAAATATTTAATTGCCTTTTGTCTTTTCATAGGGGACTGGAACGGTGCTGGATGTCACACAAACTTTTCGACCAAAGTAATTCGACTTTAATATTTTATTTTTTAGTAAAAAAAACATTCATTTAATTTTGATTCAATATTAATGGAAAAAAATGATTTTGCAGGCTATGCGAGATGAAAATGGTATTTTGGACATTGAGAAGGCCATTGATCGTTTATCTCGTCATCATTTGCGCCACATTAAGGCTTATGACCCCAAGGAGGGTAAAGATAATGAACGTCGTTTGACTGGACATCATGAAACTTCATCAATTCATGACTTCTCTGCTGGAGTTGCCAACCGAGGATGCAGTATCAGAATCCCTAGACAAGTAGCTGAAGAACGAAAGGGCTACCTTGAGGATCGACGACCATCATCTAACTGTGACCCCTACCAGGTCACTGAAGTCATTGTCCGCACCGTGTGTTTGGAAGAATAAAAAAGAAATAAATGAGAGAAAGAGGATAATGAAAGAAGGACCAGAATCATAAAAATATAAATATTAAATATATTATAGGGCCATAGGGTATACAAAGAATATATTAAAAAATAACGGACAACTAATGTGTTGTTTTGTTCGAAATTTTACACAACAAACAAAACAAAACCAACTCAAATCTTTTCAATTCCAATATAATTTTAATTACAAATTGATTATTATTAAAATATCAATCACGTTCAACTTACTATATAATTTAAGTTTACGAGAGTGAATGTTTATTGATTAAACAAAGAAAAAAAAGAATTATATTACATAGAATGTAGTAAAATGGAAAGAGAATAGAATTCACAATTTCAAACACAATTATTATTTTTTAGCATTTAGACGTGTCAAACATATATATATAAAATATTTAGAGTAAGTTTTAATTGTCAAGAGAAAATGTGAATGTTTTTAGAAATTAGAGTAAACTATACTTTTAGTCTATTAGACGCTCTCCTTCAACATGTGTGACTGTGTATAAAATATTAATATTTACTTATATAAACATGTAGCATTTAAATTTTCTTTGTCAAATTAAGTTTTATTTCTATTTGTCAAAGTTAATTCACATAAAAAAAACATGTCATGTTCTTTAAATACCTAGAACTCAAATTTTGTATTAATTAAAATTTCAAACAACAAAAAAATTCTTTTTTTTTCTCTTCTGGCTCTATCAATTTCTTCCAATGAAAGTCAAACTTTTATTTCTAATTTTTAATTGTGTAACAACAACATTATCTTAACTTTTTAAACTCATTTGTCTGTGTAAAAACAGTCAATCAAAGGCTTTATCTTTTATTTTTTAGAGAAGAAACAAAAAAAAAACTTTCAATGTGTATAATTATGGATTCAACCATAATATTATTAATATTAATTAATTAGATTTTTATAATAGTAGAACAAAAAAAAACCTATCAGCAGGGTACACAAAAGCTGTGTGAAAAATCTAAAGTCATTCATTTTGAAAAAAAAGAAAAGAAATTATTCAAACATTTAATTAATGAATGACAACTCTTTCAAAAGAAACAAATTGACATTTGTATTAATTAAAATTTAAGTCCCATATTAATAAATTGTGTGTTTGTCTCAACTTGAGTTCATTTAACTATTTTTTCTTACTTTTTTTGCTAACAATGTGTGCATAATTGAATCACTGATCACTAATCAGTGACTGACAAAATTCATCATAGAAATAGTTGGAGTCAAGCAAAACTGAAAAAAATATGGAGAAGCCAATGCAATGGCAATGATGGAAAAACGAACAAAATAATTTTAGAGCTAACGTTGAATAGAGATTTTCAATCAAGACCTACATAATGAACGTCACTTACATTTTTCATCAAGACTATTTAATTAAATTTTAGTTATTCAGTTGACTCTCAAAACAATCAAGGTACTATCTCAACACACACAATCATCAATAGACACATCAACGGTATGGTACCAGAGGACTATAACAAAGATATAACCTTAATTGAGTTTGGCATGACCGACAAAAAAATAAATCATTGGCATTTTTGTATACACATTTTTTTAGAGTGTATATTTACCATTATGGCGTCTACAAGTAGTTATTTTTGGTTAAAAATATTATTAATATCACTCATTCTCCATCAATTTGATCCCATTTCTGGTGAAGAATACAAATTTTGTGTCGACAGTCTCTCCTACGCATTCTCAACGGACGCTTGTCCGGGAGGAGTACTACTGAAAAAACCAGTCAAAATTACAGAACCATGTCATTGCTTTGGTGGAGAGTAATTAAAAAAAATATTTATTTTATTTTAAAAAACAAGTGATTTAATTTAATCTCAAATTTATAGTTTGAAAATCTATAATCGTTGTGGTAGTGGGGCATATGTCAGTAAATATGCCACACCTGATGGTTGCTCAAAATTTACAAAATTTGATGCAGAGGTATATTATGTTTATTTTAATTAGAAGGAATATATGTAAAATTCCTCTCATATTAAAAAATGATTTAAAATTTCATAATGTATATATAATTTTTTCCTCTTGCAAAATTACAGGTCATGCTCTTACTACCAACAGACTTAAAACCAACCAACAGGACAGAATTGGGTAAATTTTGAATAAAAAATTAAAAATAATGGTCAAAGTAAATTTTTAAATTTTATGATTTTGGTGTGCTTCTTTGATCAAAAGAATTATGTTATGGAATGCCATCATATTGTGTTGAATTGAAGGAGAATATGGTGATGAGTACACCAGAAAAACTGTTGAAATTATCCAGTAAAATAGACAAAAGCACTAAACAAAAGATTCCAGTGCAAGTGACAGAATCCCCTGAGACATTTGTCACAGAGAAAACAGAAGAGTCCTCATCCTTCTCCTCATCAACCTCTGACGAAGATTATTCTGATGAAGATGAGCCGACGACAACAAAGGAGCCGAGTATAAATGACTTAGCTTCTAATTCCAGTGGATTTAAATTAGATCCTTCTAATAACATTCCACTTGATGACAAGTCCAAAAATTTAAATATTCAACAAGGGAAATCCATAAATCCACTACTAAATCCCATACCAGATCTTTCCAATAACAAAAATCTTCGAAATTTGGACCTTGAGGAGGATGAGAATACCAGATTAACAGTGAGAATTTTATTAAAGAAAAAATTGAGATAAATTACGAATAAAATAATTGTAATTGTTGTATTTTTTGTAGAGACAAAAACTAGACTGGAAAAAAGAGGATGAAGATGATGACAGTTGGGAAGACAATGAAGACAATGAGACAGGAGGGGATGAGGATGATTCAGATATTTACATTGACAATGTCTCACTCTTAAGACATGTCATGGGAGTCAAAGAAGGACTTATACCCAATCCACCACCCAATACAAAAACATTTAAAATGATTAAAGAGTCAATTAGAGTTGCTCAAAAATTAATACCAAATAATATCATCAAGGATGTAAATTTAAATGAAGCCTACTTGGCATTCAGACATTTATTCGAAAATATTGATGAAGACATGAAAATTGATCGACATTTAAATATTGAAGACTTTAATTCCATCATGTTGGCACTAGACACTTGTTTTAATACTGCTTCAACCCTAGCTTTCAAAACTAATAGACATTCTGGACAGGTAAAATAAAATAAATTAAAGCCACTCATTAAAATATTTAACTTAAAAAAATCATAATGACTAGTCAACTGTCACTGTATAAAATTTAATTCTGTTGGTATTTACTTAGATTCAAAATTTTTACAAAATGCAAAGTTCTGGCACAACAAAGGCTCATCCAAATATACCAAATGATAGAGCACACAAGCCAGATAATGAAGATTACATAATTGGAATTATTTGGAAAGTCATTGACATTGTCCATTCTGCTTGTTTCAATGAATTTAGACTAAATAATCCTAGCACTCAATTTAATTATCTTGTTTCCATTGAAAATGTTTTCTATCGACCACAAGTTCAAAAAAGATGGTAAAATTTGTTACTTATAAATGACCTCAAAAATAATTTCTCTATAAATTTATCATCATCATTAATTACAGGTATCAGCCACAATTATTGGACAAAGAGACAGAGAAAAAATTGAATTTAATTATGCATCCAAACATGAAAGTATTTATGGAAAATTTAGACACAATAGACGCTGCCATTCACTCAATTTCCGGTTTCCAATATTTCTTGAGGAAACCGATTGACAAAAATACAGCTGTCAATTCTAATGGCCCCTCATCAAGTCAAGACTTGAAACGTAGAAAGCGTCAACCAAAAAAGAGTCAATTGAACGCCATCAAAAAGTCCAGAAAACATAAAAAAATACATAAACAGAAGCGCAAGGGTGATACCAGAAGAAAACGAGAGAACCTCAAAAATATTATTGTTGACCCAACAGACTATGAAATATGGGGTGGAAAAGCATTTTGTCTTCAAAAAATTAATCCTAAATTACCAGCCAGTTCCACAAATGTTTTACCAAGAGTGAGAGACTTGTGTAAAAATATTCAACAAGGAGCTCACAAAATCTAGTTGGAATTTGAAATAAACATTATTTTATTTTATTATTATTTTTTGAATAATCCATGTGTACTATATATATATATATTATATATATAGTTCAAAAAATAACACATTCAAATCACGAACAATAATACATTATTAGTGTAAGTGTATTTAGATAACATGCGTCATTTATTTTGTTTATTGTTTAACACAAATAATTGCTAAATTGTATAATATATATATTTATGTATATAATTTTTGTATTATAGGTAACGTTGATTTTATAATATATATATATATATCTGCGAATCTAATCATGTCTCTCTGTAACATTAGTATACATATCTGTTTTAATTTTAAGTTGACAACTCTAGCTACAAGAAAGTAAAATTTAACATCTTACAATTTTCTTGTCATCTAGTACAATTTGTTTTAGATACTCTATTAATTTAATTTTTTTTAAATTATTTTTTATACCATCAATTATTTATCTTTAGTATTCTTAATCACAATAATAATAATAATTAAAATGCTTATACTGTAGGGAAAAGAAGGAACATGAAATTACACTGGTCTATATATGTAAAACATTATTTTTATAAAAAAAAACATACAAAAGAAAATAGTTAAATAGCAGCATTGCAGGTAACTATTATGTAAAAGTAGAGTACTTTACACATGTATAAAATAAAAAATATTTAATATTAGTTTTATATTTACATCTCTAGTTAATCCTTATTTAGTAATTTTTTACATTATTTTGGAAAGCTTAACAAACACTTAACTGTCAAACGACAAAAACAAAAGTTTTTGTTTAGTTTGACAAAAAAAAAGTACAGCGTCTGAATTCACAATGAAAAATAGAATGTTAAAGAGATAAACACGTAGAACTCTAGAATGACGTCAAAATATTGACAGAATTATTAGAATCTTAGTGTGAAATACTTGTCTACCATTATTTAATATTACATGGAATGATGAAAGAAATTTGGTTTGGTTTTGATTATCTTAAAGAATTTTTTTTTCAAGTATTACAAAGGTTTTTGAGATTCTGACAAAAAATCATGTGCTTTGACTGTAGTATTACTTAGTATTTGTGTGTGTGTGTTGATTAGTGTTGACTTATTTTTCTTCGAGTATTAATAAGATAAGATTCATATACAATTAAGTGTACGAGATATTTCATATTCTCCTTTGAACAAGAGTTAGAGCATATTATTTCCAATTTGTTGTACAACTACCTAGGTATGTAATATACAATATAAGTACTGTTATTATGTATTACTATATATATTCAGAATTTATGGATCGGCTTCTAAACACTGACGAAAAGATAATAATAAAAAATACCAGAGAGAGAAAAAACAACACACAAGGGTTTCAGCTTACAAATTTATCCCATGATTTAAGGGACAATTTGTTTATATGCACAATTTTAATGTATACACAGTGTGTACTACACACATGTTCATCTAGAATAAATGTACATATAAAAACGCTCCTCAAAAGATAAGTAGCATGCAAGTCACAAAACCTAAATAGCAAATTGCAACAAAGAATTTTTTTTTCAGTCGTACATTCTACATAAGAAATTGTAGTGGAGCCTTGCAAATAGTTTTTTAAAATTTTATGACGAGACACAAAACAAATAATTTATAACCTAACCTATATATTGTACATAATGTGTGTGTGTGTGTAGTAAACTTGAATACTCACAGGTATATATAATTTACGTCATGTCGTCTACTACTATTCCATTCATTATAGCTCAACTTTGAGTATTTACTTCCTGATGAACCAAGATAATACAAGCAAGAAATCTCTCATTGTACATTTTTAACTCTTTTTTTTTTTGAAAAAAACATGTCTCTACATGTTAAGTGTGTACTTTGTAAGTATGTACTTTGGCGGTCACACCAGTCACACCTGGTTGTTTTAATTTCGTTACTTGCTTACATTTATACACGTATATAATAGATACTTATATTGTATGTAAATTGTTCAAACATTTACATTTTCTACTCTAAATGTAATAACATACATTGGAACATTGGAATTTATGTTCTATTATATAACACAAGTCCAGTAAACAGGAAAAAGAGACTGTATGAGAACAAAAATAGAATTGTGGCCTGCACTAGTTTCACAAACAAAAACCAGAAATTTTATAATTTCTCAATGAGCACACAATGAGAGTTACGCCTCAACATTCATAACAGTAGCTAACAAACTAATGGAGAGATACGTCCAAAAAAACAGACTAAGAGCACAGCAACGAATATAATATATATATACACATATCATGTATACATATTTAGAGAGGAACATGTACTTTAGATACTTTGTTTCAGGTAAGAGTCTAAAAGCTATAGCCTATAGTATTATATCGAATAAAGCTATGTATTAATAAATAGCACCAAAATTATATAATTTGGTGCCATTTTCTATCTGCCCGAATTTCAGTAGTTTGAACTTTAAGGTAAGGTAATTAAGTCATCATTTTTGGGTCACAACGCAGAAAATTTGTAGCTATAGACGATTTTTTTAAAAACACTACCGACCTACTACATACTCTCCTCTTTTGAGGTTACGTGAAACTAATAAAGTTAAATAAATTAGGGAAAATAAAGATAATTGTTGAGATAATAAGAAAAAAAGTAGACAAACGGAATAGGTAACAGATTCATCTTTTGTAAGACTCAAACATTTGAATACAAAATATCTCTTTTTTTGAGGAATAATTTCTATAACAAGAATTCTCTCTCTCTACGCTGAACGTATATAAAGAACTAAAAGAAGTTGGAACCATTTAAGGATCTTTCATGTGTTATCACATTTAAATGTACGAAAAAAAAATAATTTAAAGACAAAAAAAATAATTTTGGAAATAAAAAGGGTAGAGAGAGCGAAAAATCCTAAGAAAATTTCATGGCTACAAAAATTCTTTCTGAGTATCGGTTTACGGTAAAATCAAGTATTTTAAATAGATCTAATTAATCATGTTTCTATTTTTATCTTTAATGTCGGCTCTTTGATCATCCATCCTTCCTTCCTGCAATCGAGCAATCAGAGAAAAGAAATCTTCGTCTGGGACAGTTGGCCCTCGCTGAGATCCACCAACATCTTCTGGCAACATGCTACGTTGATCTTCAATCCGGGACCCCTGTTAACAATGGCAAAAAATTCTGTATTGCTCAATCTGTTATTTTGAGTTGACATGAGAAAATATAACCTTTATCAAATGAGGAAAATGAAACTGACCTGACAGCGAATAAGCATATCAAAGAATTGATCATCTGGACTAGAGGAGGACAAAAAAATATTGGTATTAATAATATATATTAGTGTTCTTATAAGTGTAGCGGAGAAAAATAAAATATTGTTAAAAATATAAAATCACCAAAATAAAATTAAGCTACAACTCCTTTAAACTTAAATACTCTCCAAAATAAATAAATAAAATTAAGATGTGTATAAATTGTGCATAAAATAAAAGAACACAAAACTCAGGAATTTAGTGGGGGAGATAAAATAAATAATAATATTTAATTCTCTTTCACTCTCTCACACACACACAAACAAACACAATATTTAATTGTAATTAAATAAAATAAGGGGGACCCTAGCTTTCTTAAAAGAAACGGGGATTCCAAAAACAAAATACAAGTAAAATAAAATTACGAGCCTCAGCTCAAAAAAGAAAGAATAAAAGATTACAAGAGCCTTAGCTCAAAAAAACAAGAACAAAAATGACACAAGAGAGAATGGGAAAAATCCCAACACGGCACTAGGCCGGAGAACCTCTCAACTCAACAATCTCCGTAGAAGTAATATTCATGGAGAATGCATAATTTGTTCTTTGCAAATAATTAACATTAACTGTAAGAAATAAATTCCTTGACTCTCTGGACATCAGAGAGTCATATGAGGCGATAGGGAAATTTGTGAGGCGAATATCGCTCTAACAATTTTCAAATCGCCTCATAAGTAAAGACTACCTAGTAAGAAAATTTAGAACTAAGTATATTTAAATGATATGTTTATTTTATATTATTTATTTAATTATTTTTATTAAATAATAACATTGATACCTAGAAAATTTAGAACTAAGTATATTTAAATGATACGTTTATTTTTTATTATTTATTTAATTATTTTTATTAAATAAGAACATTAATACCTAGAGGACTCAGGCTCAGGAAGACTTGCTCGTTGTTCATCCATACTAAAAAAAATAACATTTTATAAATTAAAATGTTATTTTATTAATTTGGGCAAAAATATAGAAAATGTTTGGTCAATATTCATAGTTATCAAAAATAAATACCGTTTTGATTGCATTCCCCATATCATGTCAAGCAAGTCATCACCTTAATTTATGAAAATTAATGTTAGTTACCATTAATAAAATTTCAGGAAAATAATGGAAATTGTTTGTCAATTTCTTGTACTTACTATTGTCAATCGTGGTGGGGGCATTTTTTGACGGTACCGCAGGGACGGGTAAGCTATTAGCCTGCAATTGAAAATTTTCACAATATGATAAAAAGTTTAAAACAATTTTGAACATTGTAAAAATTGATCACTTAAAAGTGTATGATACAAAAGAAAAAAAAACCAAATGACTTTTAAAAAGTTTGTCTCACCCTAGTTGGAAAAGGTTTGGTTTTCTTCTCTTTATTCTCTTTATTTCCCAGTGTTCTTAAATTGCTATGATGATGCTGATTAAAGGAGCCCTTTGAAACTAGTGGAGCTTTGTTGGTAGTTGTCTCCAATTTAGGTTCTCCACCTTCTGGCATTTGACACCTCTGATCATTCATCCTCTCGGCTTGTACACGACTGAGCATATCGAAGAATGCGTCCTGATCTTCCTCCTCTTCATCTTCAGCCTCTGATTTGGAAACATTGAGTACATGACTCAGTCCACTCTTATTATGTTTTGAATCTTTGAATAACACTTGACCCACAGACATGGATCGTTGAGTGCGCTGACTTGCTGCAGCATTACTGCTAGAAGCAACAACTTCTGGAGTCATTCGAATTAAATTCATCTCTTCCATTGACTTTCGCCTATTTTTAGAAAATTTTCTGTCTTGTTCTTCTTCTGGTGATAATGTGATATCATCATCCGAAGACATGCCTAAAACTTTCCGGAGATCTGTAACGTTCAGTTGTGCCGTTGCTTGGCCTGTCTGATCTCCCAATTCCTTAGACACAAGTAAATGTTGCTGAAAAGAAGAGATAAAAATATATCATTAGATATTATTACAATTGTCCTCATTCAAGTAAACTACACTTCTCTTCAACACCACTAATTATTATACATAAAACATGAGTCATCTTACATTTTAGCACTCAATGAAAAAAAAACTTTAAAAAAATATGTTTTTACTTTGGCATAGAGAAGAGCCTCACGATGTTCCCCCATTGCTGAATATGCATTTCCCAAGCTCCAAAATGCTCGACCTGATGAAAAAAGAAAGAAGATGGTACACAACAACATGCCTTGTAGAGAAGAATAATTCCATGAAATTATTAATTCCATCCCATTAAACTTGACTTTTTATCTCTCCTCACCTTCACCAACTTTATCCTGTAGTTGTTGTGCTATCTGAAGATGTCGAAGATGGTATTCAATGGCTTTTGGATAGTCTCGAAGTAGAGTATAGGTATTCCCAAGACTATAGCAAGCTTGAGCTTCTACAGCTCGGTCACTTAGCTCTTGTGACAGGAGGAGGGATTTCCTATGTATCATTATCAATAGAACATATCTGATTACTATTTAACGTAATAAAACACCTTTGTACATAAAAATTAGTAACATCTCTTTTCTTTCTCTCTAGTCTTCTTTTATCAAATTCTATTTCAAAGTATTTAGTATACATATTTAAGAGTAAATGTACTTGTACTGCTGTGCTGCAATCTCAAAGTTTCCAGAAAAGACGTGTGCGTTGCCCAAGTTTGTGTAAGCCCGTCGTTGAGCATTTTTGTCTCCATACTCCTTGGCAATTTCCAACCGTTTCCCATGATACGAAATGGCAGCATCAAAATCACCCAATAAATAATGTACATTGCCGAGATTTCCACAAGCTCTCCCTTTAAACATAAATAAAAATAAAATAGAGCAATCTGAAGATTAAAGATTTCTTTGTATGAAAAAAAAAGATCCGTAAAATAAGCTACATATAGCTCTGCTCTACCTTCTGAGCTTCGGTCTCCTGATTCCTGTGTTAAATCTAAGTTCCGTCTGCAATAAAGAATACAACAATTTTTTTTGTAGTAGAGTACAATCTTCTTTTCAGACTCACCAAACAAGAGTAAGTTATATATATCTATACTCTATACATAGAATAAAAATAACTAAATAATAACAAAGAAGACCTAAAACTTTTGTATGACTCAACTAGTTTACTGTACAAAATTATTACGAAATGCAATGAGGTCATAATTTAGCCAAAACTTTTGCAAAAGAGAGAGAGATGTAGAGTACTATTAAGACCCACCACGTTCCTTACAAGACGAAAAGTACGTTTTGTACATAGGCTTTACATGTAGCTCTACGTAAAAAGTTTTACCTTGTCAAAGGATAGTTCATATATTTATATGTAGTACGTAAAATGGAAGTGCCGTTCTTACAGTTTGAGAGTTCATTAATGATTTAAGTGAATCAACAGCAGGAGTACAACGTGGTCTGCACATACCATGGCATAATTTACAAGAAGCATCATGGTGACCTAATTTTAACTATAACAAAGAAGAAGAAGTTTCCCATATGTATAGAGACTTTACCTCTCCAGCCCAAGGAAGAGCAGTTTTAACTTAATAAGTAGCTGTCTTGACGTAAGTACAAGGAGCAAGACTTCCAACAACTACTCTCTCTCTCTCAGGCATCAAAAATTCGTTTAAACTGATGACTCAGTGAATATTGATTTACGTCGAATAAAAATCATTTGCATGAACGCTTCCAAGAAGCATCATGTAAACAATCGAATTACTATCTCTTCCGTTCCTCTTCACCTTATTTTCAAACCCTTAATAAGTTCTCCAACATGACTGCAACGAATCTTTTAACACAATGAGTCCCTTCCCCCCTCTTTCTCTCCTCCTTTAAATTTAGACACAATTTTAAACTTATATACCTATATATTTATATATAAATACGTAATGTAAATGTAATATACCCCCTCTCTAAATAAAGATGAGACTACACAGACCCCAGCCTGACAGTATAAAGCGTAACAATCTAAATTATGGACAAAAAAAGAACACTTGAGAACTAAAAATCAATAATCATTTGACTCTGGTCCCGTTATAGATGCTTGTCTATATAATCATAGGTTAAGAGATTGTACACATCTTAGATTCTTTTTAGTGTTCTGAGTCAGTGTTCTTGACGTAAGGGCATGTATACATAACTATTAATATTTTTTGGAGCAAGAAAACTCAATGTTACCACAATATGTAGACATATCATGTTAAATTCAACGTATGTAAATAAATACAAAGTAGATACAGGAGGCCATAAGATAAACTTGTCTCTTCTTCATCCTCCTCCTAGTGAAATCAATAGGATGATGCACAGAGAATACTTTTTCCCATACCAAGATTATTCAGTTCCATCCCCACTGAAAAAACTATTATTTATTAATCATCATGTAATTCTGGACTATTTTATACCACTGAAACCAACATGTAGTATGTATGTTGTATTTATATACCTCCATTTCTTGAGATTTTATGACAAAGAATTTCATGGTCTTTTATCTTACATGTATATTAGGTTGTCATCATGGTCATTCTAAATGATTTAGCCTGGACCAAGACGAAGTTAAACTGTTGTTAGACTCTTGTACTCTGTTTACTTTTACATCGACAAATCATGACTCGGAAAAAACTGTGATGTACACACTCAAACACAGAAATGAAAAATGATGATGCATCTTGAATCACACGGTACTTTAAAACTGCAAGAATATCAAGTGATAGTCCATGTTTGTCTTTCACAGTCTGTGATGTGCAGCTCAACCTGTACCTTTGTTAACACAGGTAATTAACACAGGTGAGTGTGTATTTGTGTGTCTGTTGTAATTCGGGTTTGTTCTGAATTAACCAACAACTTTCTAATCAACCGATTTATAAACAATCTCCTTCCAAATTCTCATTTAAAAATCATTTCATCATCAATGCAAATCCTCAATATGGACATTCTTCTAACCCTTTTTGCTCTGACCATAGTCTTGTCTAGTGTACAGACAGCTCCAAACTATTTTGAGGATGAGGAGCATGCAGGTAACGTTATTTGAGTCATTTCAATCAAATGGAATCAATAATACACCTCTATAATATCCTATATAGTATAAAACTGTCTGTGTTTAGACTATTGAATTTTTTTAATTTGTTAAAACTAGAAATTGTTTTGCCAATTTGCCCTTAGAAATTGCTGTTCCAAGGTCTCCTCGCATTCAAGGACCACAAATTGAATATTTGCTCATTCCCTTTGGCTCTACAATTGAGAACTTAACTTGTGAAGTGGAAGCAAATCCAAGTCCTAAAGTGATTTGGCTAAAGGATGGAGTTGTATGAAATCAATGGAAAATTTCATAAATTTATTTTTGCCTACAATATGTATTTAAGAATTTTTTTTATAAAATGTACATGATATTATACTATTCAACAGGGTGTACAACAATTAAGTAAACCATTTGAAACGGAATTCTATGCAGAGGAGGGATTATCAGTTCTATACTTTCCTACCATTGGTCCAATTTCACAAGATTTTGTTGGAAATTTTACTTGTGTTGCAGCCAACTTTTTGGGCCGAGCTTCAAAGAGCTACATATTATCAATATTGCAAGTAGAAACAGAAAATAGTGTTACAACAGTCATGTTGTCAGAAACGACAAATCCGAACATGACAACGACCCTTATCCCGTACACTTCACTCTTGCCATAAACTTTTTTTTTGAAAATCAATAAAAATGTATTTTTCTCCAACAACTTGAGAAATGTCAAAATGAGAGATTTCACTGTATACACAAACAACTACCTAACAACGCATATGATGATAGTGTTAGGGTAAGTTGATAGAATAAGTGGAGGATTTTGAAGAAAGACTAAACAAAATTATGTCATTAGTTTTAAACTTATATAAATGTATACAAAGAACGAGAGAATGACATTGATAAACCATGAACTCTAGTTATACTGAAAATATATTATTTTAACAAATGTAATTATGTAATACGTTAATTATTATTAGACTAAATAATACCCAGTTTACAATAAATAAAAGGAAAAAGACTGTCAAAAAAAAATTTAAGAAAAGATTTTACTTACTCGTAATATTCCATTGCCTTCACCAGACAAGATTTGACTTCTTCAGGAAATTCACCAGGGTCTTGTTGACCTAGTCTACCAACATGCTTACCCTTAGCATGGAAGGCATTCCCCAGATTATATAAAGCTCGAGCTTGTCCAATTTTATCCTCCAATTGTGTGGTGATATCCAAATGTCTCTTACAACACATAATCGCTTCGTCATAGCGCCCCATTACTTTTAACGTATTTCCTAAGTTCCCAGAAGCTTTTGCCTCTCCTAGTCTATCGCCCATGGTTCTGTAATAAATGTCAATTTACTCCTGTTATTATTATGCCATCCGCTCTATCATTTTACACGTATATATACATTAAACTCGTAGGAGAAAGATTCTTTTCCGCCGGAACTGCTCATTAGACAGTTCGGTTACACCGCTACTATCTTCACTTATTACTTGATTCAACCCAAGATTCATTTTATCATCCACTCACCAATATAATAATAAACACTTGCTCAGCCTCAACCTCATGGAAGGACTCGCAATTACGACTACTTGTTTCCTGCTACGGTGACTAACAAAGGGCATCTGTACTACTCATGTTACACAACTAATTTCCAATCAAACTAATGATGATTGATGAGAATCAATACTAAGATTATGTACTTATTTGTTTTTCTATATTCTTCCTACACACTACACAATTTTGAGGGTTTTTTTTACTATTGTCTTGAAATAAGCTGTCATGCTTACTGAAATACGACATATATTATATATTACATATTATACTATTACTTCTTACTAAGCATACAAAGCAATTAAAAAACATTATTGTCACATATACATAGACATTCACACATATTTAAAAATTTGACACATGATGCAGTTTGACAGTGGTTAGTTTTTTCTTTTTGAGCATTTGCATATAAAAATGAAATTGTAGTGTTATATAAAATTTTAAACACTAAAAAAATGATATATATTTTAATTATATCATAGCAATTTTGTTCCTTACCGAGCTAGTGTTAGATCATGCTTATGGTAGTTCATTGCTTTTCCATAATCTCCTAAAAAAGTTCATGACATGATTAAGTAATTTACAATTACTGTAAATAAGGTATAGACCGTTAGCAAAATAAATACCTAAGTAAAAATAGGCATTTCCAAGCTGCGAATAAATAGCACTCAGAGTTTTCAAGTCGTCTGTTCCGGCTTGAATTGCAGCTTCAAAAATGCAAAAAATTTCATTATCTTTAAAGTATTTCTTTCAAAAAATTGAAATGTTAGTTAATCATTAACTGTTAATGGGTAATTCGTGTCAAAACGAGTTGAGACTTGCAAAACATTAATCAGCATGTACATATTTATTTACCTTCAAAAAATGCAACCCCTGAACGACAATCTCCTGTTTTACACAATCTTTCTCCTGTTTTTCAAAAATTTTCAATATTTTATAATTTTTAGCTTCACAAAAAAAGAGTTAAAGGTGACAAAAAAAAAGAACAACAATGACAACAAAAATTTTAAAATTAATGCATTCAGAAAATGAATACATAACGAAAATTACCTTCCAGTGCCAATTCTAGGCACGTACTATTGTCCAAGCCAGCCTGCATGAAAATAAAAGTCAGTGGTCGTAATGTAAATGACAAAGCCCCCAAAAAATTAAGTGCAGATTTTCAAAATCTTGACAACAAAATTCAACGACACAAAGAATGACAATTACTTACCATCGTCCGATGTTCCCGTCAATAAAATATTTCGCCGCTTCGACATTAACGCTAACACACTTAAGTAACTGACACACACTTTGATTTGAAGCTTTTTATTGTGATTATTTTAATATAAAAAAAATTTGTTGTTACTTACTAAGAGCGCGAATTCAGACTGAAAGTGTTGTACTAAGGCTTAGACGGCTGGAAATTCAAAACCATTTTTTTTTCACTTCGCAATAAAAATGAAATTATCCAAGGGTCAAAAGAGTAGGGCCCGAGCACAAAAGAAAAAGTTGTTGGCTGTAGGGACTCAAAATACGGCTTTGAAGAAAAATGTAGAAACCATTACATTTCAAAATCCTGACATCAAGACCAATCCAATGTCCGAAAGAAGTGGCCGTTCTACATCAAAGAAGTCGGAAGATGAAGAATTGGATCTTAAAAAAGCAAGGTAAGGATGGGGATTTCAGAGAATGAAGATATTTATATTATAGTTTAGTAATTAGTAATTATTAATTACAATCCTACTTTGTCATTTTTCTTTGTAGGTTTGAAGTCATGAAGTTTAGTATGAATGCCATGTCCGGGTCAGAAAAGGTGGACGCAGAGACGGCTTTGGCCATTAGTTTGGGTGCTAGACCAGGAAAACGTGGCTGTGTTAATTACAAAGAATTAACAGCCAATCGAAAAATTGAACTGGAAAAACAAAAGGCTGAAGAGTTATTAAATATCAAGCCCAAATTAAAATCCAAAAAGAATAGTAATAATAGAAAGACAAAAAAGAATACTAATAGAGGAAACAAAAATGATGGCATCATATCAGCAAAGAAAATTATTAATTCAACTAAATTTAAACAAAGAAACAAAGGTACTAAAGGTAAACGATAATAAGAATATTTTGTAAAAAAGAAAAATTTTCTACCTTGTTGTCTTCCCGAAAGATTAATAATTTAACTTTGTTCAATGGAAAGAAGTTTAATAATAAACTGAGACTATTTTTTACTCGCTGACTTGACGGTTTGTTCACTTTGTTCCTCACTTCTAAATTCATTAAAACTTGCATGAGAGTAAAATAAAAACACGTACTCAAATTTATTCCATAACATCTCAAAATCATTTATTTGTAAAATTAGCTAGTCTTGTCAATTATGTTATTACATTTTCTTGTTGTTTTGTAAAGACTGCTAATATTTACACACAAGAAAGTACTTTAATTAGAAAACAATTTTGTCTTCCATACGAACAGTATGAAAGTAAATGGTACAAAAACTGAAATACAATTTTTCTTATATACTTATATAGTCTATATAATACATAATGTGAGATAACATTGTACGTGTTCGACACGGTGGTTTTGTAAAACTTATTTACAGTTCAAAAATAATATTACCCTAATAGAAGAACAACAAATTCATTTATTGTAATACATAGACTCGTCTTAAAAATCACTACATAAAGTAAGTATTATAAGTATGCATTAAAAGCAATCCTGGTTATTGTTTTAAATACAACATTGTGATGTAACATACAATTTTTAATTTCAAAGATAAGATGATGCCATTGAATAATTCACAAATCAGTTTTTAAATAAACACATTTTTTCAACTCTACACTCTCAAGTAAACTGTCTATGGTGTATAATACAATCTGTAAAAAATAATAACAACAATGAATTCTAGTATCTATATTACATAGGCATATATTTTTGCTTTCTAAATTTCATTCAACAAAAGTTGTATATCACTTTGTACGTAAAAAATAAAAAATAATAATAATTAAAAACCACCTTTTGTACGTCACAAGTCATAAGAGTCAAACAGTAGCCAAGGAAAATGTCAACTTAATAGGACGAATGGTTTAAAAAACATTAATTGTTTCCAGTTTTCGTTCAGTATCATAATATTATCATTCTCATATTATATAGTGTGCTATTTTCGTAGCAATTTCCCGTTACCGAAAATAAAACAAGTTGTACTCCTCTCTAGTCTTCATTTTAAACATTTGTTTCCATTTAACAATATTTATACGTAAATATAGCGTGTATAAATGTAATGTATGCACAACATTTACCGCACACACATAATTAATTGATCATTTATATAATACACCCACTCATGGATATAAGACATTCAAATTTAGATTTGTTCTTTTAAAAATGTTTACTTGAATTCGAAACTTTTAAAATATTATATGATATACACTGTGGTCAAATTAAAACTAGACGGAAACTTTCGGAACGGGAACATTGGGGAAATGTTTTTGTTTCCCTTC